>PVKV010019805.1:0-25324 GCA_004027835.1 Alouatta palliata | reverse complement strand
TTCCAATAAATATTGATGAGGTAAAAACAAACTCTAATGTGAGCATTCTGGTTAAACAGTTTTATAGGTTATGCTATTTCCTTTTAGAAAGAATATCGCACATAACTGGAAACTAGTTAACCTCAAAGGAATAGAATTTTACATAGGGATGTGACAGTAATGATTTGATAATGATCATATGTAACTAGAGGAATGCTGTTCTCCTTTTTCCTCCAAACTCTGTTAGAGTGTTATTCAAGGGTCCTGAGGAAAAAAGATCTCCTCTAGAGACGATCACCGGAGAAAAGCATCCTCTGGGTTTCTGTTAAGACAGAGGTGTCAGAAGGAGCATTTTTAAAGACATGAGGCATATGGGATTGTCAATTGTTATTTAATAATTATAGCGGCAGTAATAGAGATGCAGCAGAAAAGCTTTGTGGGAAGAGATAATTGGAAAGATGGCTCAGGGAAGAAGCAGCCCAGAGTTGAATGAGGCAACTAAGGAAGACTATACACGACTGTGGAAGAGGGGTTTGTTTACGTGTCAGAGCGTAGCCAAAGATGACAGGGCCGTAAGGGAGAAACTGCGACTAAAAGATTCAGTCAGGTTTATTTCTTTGTTTTTTGATAATTAGAAGCAAAGGTAAAAACGTATCTACTGTTTGGAACTAGAATGTGGATCTAGAACCCTGCCCATCATATCTCTTTTCCTTACCTCATTTCCATCCTGTGACCTGTCTTACATCAGGCATTAGCCTGGGCTAAGAAAAGTGGAAATAGTTTTCCTGAAGAAGTTATAGCATGAAGTTATTAGAACTTTTTTCATCCATAAATAGTTCTGCATGTATATCTTAAAGATAAGGACTCAATTTTAAAATCACATTTTCTCACTTTAAAAAAAATTAGAAATATTCCTTTATTATGAACATGGCATTAGTCAGTTTTCAGATTTTTCTGATTGTATTATAAGTGACTTTTTGTGGGTCTTTTTGTCATTTATTTTACAGTTGTTTGAATCAGGATCTAAATAAGATCCATATGTTGCAAAGGGTAATGGTATTCTTAAGTTTTTCTGAATCTATAGGTTTCTCACTCAGGATTAATAATTTATTCGACTTTTTTAAGTGCAGTTCCTCTAACTGAGTGATTTGAAAAAATAATAAGAGTTAAATATATCAGAAAAGATCTATACTCAGTATGGGCTTAAATATATTTAAAATTCTACAACCTGAAATCTCACCCAGTTTTGTATTCAATGCCCACATAAATGTCTTAATGATCAAAATAATTAATTTGCAAGAAATCAGGAGCCACTAGTAATTGGCCAACTTATTCTATTGTAAATAATGTAAATTTGAAAACTCAAAAGTACGTTTTTTTTTGGCAGAGTGATAAAGATATTTCTGTCTTTCTGCTTTGTACTATAGCCTGATACCAGTTTTAAAATAGGCTGCATGCAGACTGAAGATGCAATAATGATTGGTAGTATATCAATCAAGATGGGCGATGTTATGAAGTAGTGAGAAATAACCACAAAACCTCAGCAGTTTAAAAACAACAAAGGTTTATTTCTTGTTCTCCTTGCATGTCCATCATGGTCCACAGCATCTCTGCTTGTAATAGTCACTTAGGGACTTTATGTAGCAGCCACCAGTTCAATCATTGCTTTCATCATATTGGAAAGAAAGACAAAAAAAGAGGCCTCAAAGGTCTGACATCTGCAATTAAATGTTTCAGCTTACAAGTCACACATTCAATCACAAAGAAACTGGGAAGTTAATCTTCTAGGTGCCAGGGAGAGAAAGACCAGCTATTGGTGACCAGCAGTACAGATAACTAACAGAAGTTATAATTGTAGTAATAGGTTAATAATTCTATTACTAGCTTCTGATAAATTTGTTCACTCATTTATTCATTACTCAGTTTTTCATTAAACATTTATTAAATAACTGCTGCAAGTCACTGTACTAGATAGTCGGGACATTAGAGTGAATAAAACACATCCGTCCCTCTTCTCTAGGTTCTCGTAGTCTAGTAGAGGCAAACAGTAAGTTATTTTATGTTGGAGACTGGCAAACTATTGCCTACAGGCCACATCTGGCCTGCAGCATGTTTTTGTGTGGCCCATAAGCTAAGAATCTCTTTCACATTTTTAAAGGGTCAGGAAAAGAAATGAATGAAGGAGACTATGCAACAGAGACGATAAATGGCCTGCACAGCCTGAAATATTTGCTGTCTAATCCTGTAAAGAAAAAAAGTTTGCTAGCATCTGTTCTACAATAACTGTACTTAAATTTGAAGCTCTTCAAACGAATTGCTCTCTAGCCCATTGTCAAATAAAAGTCACACAATTGTCTTGTAAGCTCCACATATCTCTTAATAGTGTGCCTTTTATTTAATCTGATACTTCATTTCATGGAAATATAAATCTTTTCCTGTTTTTGAAATGGCAATTTTGTTGGTATCTTGGGTTGTCTCGTTACTGACATAATAGACATAGGTGACTATTTGATTTGTTGCATAGTTAGGTAGCTGTGAGATGGCCAGAATCCTAAAATGTCTTTATGCAGATATCAAGTAAAGACTTGTTTTGGAACAGGAATTATAGCAACCAAGAGGATATCTGCTTCCTTAGATAAATAGGACCCAAATCTATGGTCTTTAGAAACCAAAGTTAGAGAAGGGAAGTACATAAAAGTTTATTTTTATTTTCTCTGCTATGGAGTTGGTAACTCTGTTGAGGATGAATTTAAACTGAGTAAGAGACTGTGGTTCAAAGTATATAGAATGCAAAAACAAGATACAGTGTCCTGCTCTGTTAAGGCGCTTGTTGATAACACATACGGTCATGTAAGAATCACTCATGGTACTCAAGTTGATAATAGAGGAAGAGGGTATTCTGATTCTGACTGAGAAGAGTGGGATTATATAAAACAAATCTGGGTTGTTCTAAAGCAGTTTTTGAGGAAAAGTCTGCAAAAGATGTGACTTTTATAGCATGAGGATAGCGTAAGCAACAGGAGGGAAAAGATGCCTTGAACTTATACGTAATATAGTCTTGGATTGACCAGAGCTCCATTTATGAAAGAGTTGGGAGACTTGATAGATTATAGAACTCTGCTAAATTCCACACCGGCTTTAGGATCTACTTAAGGTGTTCTGTTATGTGGAATGTAGAATGTCAATGCCAAAAACACCTGTTTAATAACAGTTTGTAGAATTCTATATGGCCTTGGTAAAGGTCATTTGAGTTGCTTATAGAAACTAGATTTTTATAGATTTAGGAAAAAAAATCCTCTTTCAGATCTGTTGCTTCAGAGTTTATATCCTTAGCCATCATTCTGAACTCTTGTAAGGATTAGAATCAGTTTCCTTAATAGTGAACAAGTGTATTTTTCCAAGTGACTCCTAAGGTTCTTTCTGGTTTTTTTTTTTTTTTTTTTTTTTTTTTTTGAGACACAGTCTTTCTCTGTCGCCAGGCGCCAAGCTAAAGTGCAGTGGCACCAGTCGGCTCACTGCAACCTCCGCTTCCCGGGTTCAAGCAATGCTCCTGCCTCAGCCTCCCAAGTAGCTGGGACTATAGGCACGGGCCACCATGCCCAGCTAATTTTTGTATTTTTTGGTAGAGACCGGGTTTCACCATGTTGGCCAGGATGGTCTCGATCTCTTGACCTCGTGATCTACCTGCCCTTGGCCTCCCAAAGTACTGGGATTACAGGCATGAGCCACCATGCCCGGCCTCTTTCTGGTTTTTTTGACTGATTATGATAGTCAAAAATGACAGCCCTGACTCAGGTCTGTGACTCCAGTAACTGTAACCAGATTCTAAACTTGTATATGAGATGTCCTATGTATCCAATGAGTGCTCATTTTCTTGTATATCAGGTTGACATGATACTTACCAGCCTTCTGTTTGTTTGGAGACTACCAGATACACAAGAAAAATGCCAGTGCTTACTATGGATTATATACAATCTACTTCTCCTGGCTATTGAGTGTTGCTATATGTAATTCTGAGACTATCATTTAAAATCTTCTTTGCCTTATGTAGTCATTTTATTGTTAATTTCCATAAAGCAAACTGCTTGACAACATATTCCCTGCAAATGTACCATTATATAACAGGGTCGTATGACTACTCTTTCTACAGTAGCTAAAGTAGTGTAAGTATATATTATCCATCAGTACATCTACATTCACTGGTATGTACATCTACAAAGAATACACATTCTTTGACCCTTTCAGAGCTGATATCTACATTACAAATATAGTCTTTTTGTTGGTCATTGTGGGCTTCTTTTGGTTAATGCTAATTGCAAATGTAACTGCATATACCTGGATATTGTAGTCATAAGGTAATTTAGATTAGCCAATAATCCTGTCTTTATGTTGGAAAATTTAATATTTTAAAAGGGTAAATGTGTTAATTATTTTATTAACTGCCCATTTGTTCATGGAGATGAGTGCTACAGACTGGAACAAATGACCCCATACCCAACTTTTAAGACATGCTTATAGGAAAATGGTTAATAGTGTTCACTCATCTCCCTTATGATCATGATCTTGATGCATAGCTTTGTAGCTTTACTGTCTTTGTTCTGACTGTCCACTGAAATGTATTTCCAGATCAAAAACATTACTGTTTTAAAAACAAAATGTAAGTGGTCAAGTGTCTAAAGTTTTCATTGCCACGTAAGCCAGTGCTAATTCATAAAATGTTGACCTCGAATCTCAGCAGAATTGTGAATAGTTTTCTTCTATATTCCAATTTTAAAACCACTGCCTTTATGTTGGCAATATCCTGAGTAGTGGGTTTGGTCTAGCCTCATCCAGCCTTATGTCAATGATTTTAAAATGTTTTAGAGAGTGATAATAGTGTTGGCAGAAATCTCAATCCATGAGGATATTGTTGTAGTTACAGAATCATAGTCAGTTTTGATAATACAAACTAAGGAAAGTGAGGCTTCATAGAATCTTCTTGGCTAGTGAACATATGGAGAAAATACACCATCTATATGTGCCTGAAATTCTCAAGTCAGAGAGGCAGTCTCTGCCAATCTACTGCATCTCCCTCTCACTTCTACTTGTGTCTACTCTCCTCTCTTAAAACTCGCTTTTACTAATTTTCCATAAAGTCCAGAACCCCAAGGCTAATTTAATAAACTGTGTTGTCGTGTTAATAGGTTCTAATTTATCTCTATCAGGTAAAGACATTGAATAAAAAAGTGACTCTTCTAGAATTATTAAAACAAAAAAAAAATCAAAACAAACAAGAACAATAAAAAACCCTTGGTCTTATTGTACAAAGGAAGTTTAGGATCAAGGTGAAGGTGCCTGAAGACATGGAAATAGGGGCAGCAGATTAATATTTTCCTCAATTATAGCAGGTGGACATTCATACACTAAATATATGAGTACATTGTGGTACAATAGAAGCATTTCTGTCTCATAATACAGGAAGCATATCAAACTCATAATCCTTCAATAAAATTACTGTGTATGGAAATTCATTATATTTCATATTTAGTTTCAGACACATCTCCTATGGATAGCTAGTATCCAACTAACTTCAAAAAATGATCTAGGAATATTGAATCGTAAGGAAAACAGAGTTTAGCTTGGATAAATATTCTGTTCTTTTAAAAGTATGATTCTTTAACTTCCTGAACTTTTGATTTATATGTTTGGAACCTGATATTTTACTAGTTGCTAGTGAAATGTGTTTTAAAAAGTGATCCCATTAATTTTGTTTGTCCCAGAAACTATTCTGAATGCTAAGGATATAACAACTATTTCTAGCAAAAAGAACCCCACACTATTTTTTTAAGTGATCTTGTTAATTTTATTCAACAGCAGATCTGAAGTACATATTTGTGATAATATGAAAATGTTTGCTGTATATATATAATAATGGCTTTTTAAGAAATATCTGGCACCCACTTTTGAAACTAGCATTGTTTAGGCTTAAATCTTTTAGTATTGGACTGTAATTTAAAGACTAGTTAGGTTTAAGTAGACATTTTATTTCCATTCTTAAAATTTTTAGATAGTTTGGGGGAAAGACTAGTATACATCTTGCTGTTTTGCTAATTTGTGAATCTACTAAATTTAAAAGGAAATCAAATTATAAAGTAGTGAAAGATACTTTAATGTACAACCTAAGTCAAAGGTATTTGAAATTATTATATATTATGGTAGCAACTTTGTAAATATGCAATGGTTGAAACATCTAAAAAATATTAGAAGCAAATGTATGGAAATTCTGAGTGATTGTATTAAGGAGCTAAGATAAGAGCCTTTTTTTTTTCTAGATTTTGATTTTTCTGTAATATGGTTGTACTTTTATGAGGAGAAGAATAATGTATATTTTAACAAAATGCAATATAGGGAGCTAAGATTAAACATAGAAAAGCATTTGCAGCTTCTAATTATGGAAAATGTTTCAAAGGCACTTACTTTAAATATGAGGATATTTCATGTACCCAAAAGACCATCTTTTCTAGAGAGTATATTTCAGGATAAGAAGCAGTTCACAGCTCAGAGTGTCAGGGTGCTAGGCAATCTTCAAAATTAATGTCCAATAAATTTTAATGTAAAAGGGTCTAAATAAATGTTAACTTGTTTATTGTCTCCTCCAGACTTCCTTATTCCTTCAAACAGTTTGAATAAAAGCTGTACAAAGGTAGGGTTCTTGGCTGTCTTTTAAAATTGTTGTATCCTTAGCATTTAGAATAGTTTCTGGGAGAAAGTAGGAGCTTAATGGTATTTGTTGAATGAATGAATAAATAACAGATGAGGGAGATAATGCAGTTAACTCCTGATTATATATGCACAGATATTTCCAGTATAAACTACTTATATTCCCTCAGCATCTCTTTTGGTTTCGAGTAGGAAACTAGAGAAATATAAAACTTGTTACAAGGATTAAAGATACCTTAAACTAGCTAAGAAAGAATATACCAACTTGGAGCCAAGCAATACCAGCCATGATAAGGAGTTATATCCCATCACTCATATCACCCTGACTATAATAAGGAATGAGAGTACGGTAAATAGGGAAGAGAGGTAAGAGGAGCATATTGTAAGTCCTGGTCTGCTTTTTTCCAAATGGACCCTGTGTTGCCGCACAACCCATGGTGGCACCCACTCAGAAGACTTCCTAGGTGGTTCTGTGCATGCTTAAGACAAACTGGGCTATCTTTCTTTGGTCCTTCCCCATTCTTATTCTACATAGCACCTGCTGCACTGTAACTTATGCCTTTGTGGGAGAAGTTCCAGATATCTTAGAATACACAGTCATACAAAAGAGCAGTAACTGCTCATCTTGAGAGTGATTGCATTTATTTCATACATAAGTAATTTAATTTTGCCCATAGCCAATACAATTATTTCCTTTTATTCACATCAGCATGATTCTATATAAATCATTTTTAAACTCATCTGAATCATTCTGCTTCCATTTATTCTGTAGCATCATTCTTTCTGGTTTCTGTTTTCTTCCATACTTCATTCTTCTTTGAGGAAATATTTCACACTTCATATGCAAAACCAGAGGCATTTCTCATGAATCTTTTAGATTATGAGAAAGCAAAATTTCATTTTACAAACCCCACACCTTTCTATAGTTTAGGCTGAAACTGCTCTCTCCAGGAGCTTCTGAATGCTTATATAAGAGAATCTCTTATCTGAACCCTGAGTTTTTCAATTCTTTTCATTTATTCAGTGTCTTCTGTGCTGTCTTCCCTTTTCCAGAGCACTTAATCCTTCTCTGTCAAGTTTCTTTCAAGTATCTTTATTTCTTTTGGCTCTGACAGGTTCTCTGAATTCCTCAGGTCTATGCTATTTGCCCAGTACAACCAGTATCACATTCTGGATTATTCATCTTCTTAGATGGTCATATTGTCTATTATTCATCTTTTCATCCTTCTATTTCTTCTCTGGCATTATCATATTCATTCATTTATTCACTTATCCACCAGATATTTATTGAGTCACTACCACGTCCCAGAGCTCTGCTAAATGTTGGAATAAGTGGTAAAAGAAACAGACTCGGTCCTAGCCCTTACAGAGCTTACTGTCCACTTGAAGAATAAGACAGTAGGCTTACACATCTACAAGTCAGTTACACCTCCATGACTTAATCTGCATGTGATTTCAGAGGAAGGAGTTTTTTTATTGTGGAACTCCCTTGTGTGGTTGCAACTCAAAAGTAGTAAAATAATCTTACTATTTTGCTTGTGGCCTTGGAACAAATTTCAAGATCATCTGGTATGTTTTCAACAAAATATATAGGTTATCTTCTGTAAAAATATTAGTAATTATAATCAACATTTATTAGATATCATCTCATCATCTTTCTTGCCCTTTGTAGGCACAATCTCCTATAATTCTTTCAATAAACTTGTGACAAAACTGGTGCCCAAAGAGGTTGGCACTTGCCCAAAGTCATTCAGATACTAAGTGAGAGAGGGGATTTAAATCTAAGTCTGTCTGGTCCCAGAATCTGAGCTATATTGTCATGTTTGCTGGTTTTCATCACTAGTAAAATGAATCAAAAGCTGAATTTCTAAAATCTGTGTTCTTCCTGTGCACTTATTAGCCATCCAGCATTTTCTGCTCTATAAAATATTAAGGAATCTTCATTGCAAAAATCAGGACCTCAATAAAATCCATTCACAAAGCAACTTTATAAATGGTTAATTGATTTGGCTTATGAATTAGATTATGACTTTTGAAATACTAGGAAATATTTACTATCAAGTGAAAAATATTTTTGTGAAATGATTGATTTCACTTTAGTATTATTTATGAATTTAAATCATAGCCTCTAGTTAACTGCAATCAGGAAACATTTTTTTTGTTAAAAATGAAATTTTTAAAAAGTGAGAAAATGAAAAGACATATACATGGTTCCTTCAAAAATATAATATGTGTATTGTTTTAACTTTATACTATTAACATATTTCATTCAAAAATAAGAAATAGAGGATTGCAATCACGGTTTTATATTACACCCTGTTCTTACTCAAATAGTTTATTTTTATTCTTTGTTTACATAGTTTATTTTAAAATTGTTGTACCCTTCACATTTTCAGTACCAGAAGACTTTTCCACCTCAAGATGTAGTTTACACAAAAAGATTGAAAACTTGGTTTAAAAATGCTTCATAAAATTTCTCTTGTTTTGCTGTTTGCAGTTCAAGATGAAGTTTCATGGTAGAACTCAGATCTGTCTAGTACTTAAAAGCATTGCATTTAAAGTCAAATACTAAGATCTTATGTCACCATTAATATTGGGCAGATCACTTAGCCTTTACCATGCTTCTGTTCTCCTATGGGGATGCTACCAACTCCTTGTGACATGTCTAACTAGAAGATTTAATCTTTACATTGGGATTATATTATGTAATTCTACCCAACTAGAATTAAAAATATTCTAAAATAGAGGACATATAAAAGGTATTGTATTATGATTGAAGAAATAAAACAATTCTGACAGATCTCAGGCAATATCTATTCTAGTTATCTACCTCTTAAAATATAGTTTAAAAAACATTTCGGTACGATGTTTATTGATTTCCAAGTCATTATTTCAATATAGATTTTTCAGCATTGTTACATTAATTTTTCCATGGAAACTTAGGCCTCTTAAGATCTTTGCCTCAGAAACAACACAATATCTTTAATAGGTTCTGCTTTTTTTTTTTTTTAGAGCTAAGAAATTAATCTGCAATACGTGAATATCATATACTTTTGGTGATTTAAATTTAGTTTATTTTTGCTTCTCTTCATTTTTTTTAAACTTGCCTGGACATTAAAAAGTATATTACCATGAAATTTTTGGGAGCCAGCCATTATGTAAATACAGAGTGTCATGTAAAATATTTTTGCCATTTTCATTTAGTGATGGCTGGTTTTTATCCTGAGGCATTTGCCCACATTTTTAAGAAATCCACTCCCCTGCTCTCTATCTCTACCTAATAACATTTCCTTGCTGCCATCATTTTTTTCTTAATTCTTAAACAAAAGAAGATGGAGTCTAATTTGAAGTCAAAGAATTCCATCAAGACATAAATGAGTTGAATCCAAATACTGAGATAAAAACTGTCACCAAAGGAGTAGGAAGAAGAGAGAAGGAAACACCCATGCAGATTGACCCAGAGATGGCATCCCTTGTGCCACATATATATGTTGGTCTGTGTAAACAACATGGAAGGTTAGGACCACTGAAAAAACAGCAGGGATGAACAGCATTTCCCAGATCCAGGGAGTTTTGCCTAAGTGGGAGGAAACAAGGAATGGTGGGTTTTGTTGGCAGTCAGTATAAAGCAAGGTTCCCCACATCACTATTATTATTGTTACTGGTAATTGTGGTTGATTGTTGCTAATTTAAGATTAGAAACTAATTTAAATCTCATATTTTGAACAATGTCATTTTCTAACATCCAAAACAAGAGAAATTTTGTTCTTTTCCCATTACTCAGCCTGTTGAAACCTTTTCAGGAATCCTTGGGCACCAGAGCAATTACTGATATCCAGTGCTTTTAAAAGCTTTACAGCTATTCTTGCTTAGTCTATAGCTAGTTAGAAAGCCCCAAATTTCTATTTTAATGGTAATCATGAATCATCCATGTAAAGACATTGAGAGAATAGAAATACTGATATAAATGTTCATAGTCTTTTATCTATAATTCTGAGTCTCCAAAAAGATATGGAGGGAAAAGTCTACTCTTTTATTTATGAGAAAATTTATGTAAATGTATAGGTAGTTCGCACAGCAAAACCTGACTTGGACTAAACTCTTGGTGGAAGTACAGAGCTCAACTTATGTGACACGGTTATAGGCTTTCTATTTCCCATATGTGACTATTCTTGTATTTATTTCACTGCAGAGATGTTGATGCATGTGATTCTCAACCACCTCAGTCACTTCTGGGCTGTTGCATCATATATAGTACATGTACTGTATAGCTTTTCTAAAATTAAATGTATATATGGTATATGTTTTATATGTTTAAAATGTGTTTGTGTGTGTGTGTGTGTGTGTGTGTGTGTGTGTGTATGGTTTCTGAAAATTTACTGGCCCCAAGGATTTCCAGAGAGAGATATTTGTATGCCATTAGTAGTGTAGTCATGTGACTCATATTTTGTGACTGTTAGCCCATAATAGACTCCATCATCCTGAAGAGACAATACAGTCTCCAATCTGCATATCAACTTTGTCATTCAAAATCTGTTTTCTCATAGAAATTTTTTTACGTGGTGGTTATGCATGGTGATATTATGTCTGTTTAATGCACTTAAGGCATAATATTAGCAATTCTGTGGAACTTACGATGGTGTTTTAATAGAAAATGTTTTTAAAGCATACTTGTCCCTCATCCCCAAACATAAGCAAACCCCTACCACAGCCTTCACATAATTTCTGAGACTCACTTATCCCACTCATGCAATTAGAGTAGGAACTGGAACAGGCTCAGACCACTGCAAGAGTTTCATTTACCCAACAGGATACAGAGTAGGGGTGAGATTATATTTTTCTTTCCTATTTTCACTATTCTCTCTGCCTAAATCCTTTCCCCCTTATGCTACCTGTAGTTCTGGTATTTATTTGGAAGTAAAGAGAACTAGACTTCCATCTCTCTTTACTACCTCACCTATAGCTTTAATTTTGAATTGCCCATTTAACCCTTCTCTAGCTCTCAATCTTTCTGTTATAAGGAAAGCTAATGGTATTTACCACAATAATGTTGGAAAGAGGAAGCAAAGATACATGATAGGTGATTGCAGCTATTTAAAAAACTGAGGCCAGATGTAGAGGGAAGATGGCAGATAGGAGACAGGGCTGACCTGCAGCTCCCATTTGGATGAACAGAACAGCATATGGAGACTTACACCATGGACTTTTGCCCCAGGTACCACCACAGGAGTGTACCGGAAAAACTGAAAGAAATCACCAATTCTTTGAAAGAAGCAACAGGCTGCTGCAAATTCCACAAGACTGACAAAAACTCTGGTGCGCCCTCCAAAGTTCCACCTTCTGACTGGAAGCCAAACAACTCAGGACATTATAGCGACTCATGAACCAGCAATCTTGCTCCAAGGAAGGAGAAAACAACAGTGAATTCCACTGCCTGCAACATCCTGGCTAACCAGTGATCCTGAGTTTGTCCACATGACTGTCATTGCTACTATAACCAGCATTTGAGAAAGCCAGCACACTAAACACATCTACAACCAAGGACTCTCACAGAGTCTACTTCACTCTCTGCCACCTCCACCAGAGAAGCTGCTGGTATCCCCGGCTGAGAGACCTGGATATGGATTGCGTCACAGCACTCTTTGCAGACATTCCCCAGCACCAGCCCAGAGTCTGGTAACCACACAGGGTGGCTAGACCCAGAAGAGCAGTAAGAATCACTGCAGTCTGGCTCTGAGGAAATCCTATTCCTAGGACAAGGAGGAGTATACCATAGCAAGGGATCGCCCCATGGGACAAAGAATCTCAACAGCAGTGCCTGAATTCCAGATTTTCCCACTAAAATAGTCTACCCAAATGAGAAGGAATCAGAAAAGTAATTTTGATAATATAACAAAACTAGATTCTATAGCACCCCCAAACACCACACCTGCTCACTGTCAATGGATCCAAACTAAGAATAAATCTCTAACTTGCCAGATGAAGAATTCAGAAGGTTGACTATTAAGCTACTCAAAGAGATACCAGAGAAATGTGAAAACCATCTTAAAGAAATTTAAAAAAAATTATAGGCTATGGATGAAAATGCTCCAAAGAAATAAATATCATAATGAAAAACACAATACACCTTCTAGAAATGAAAGACACACTTAGAGAAATACAAAATGCACTGGAAATTTCAACAATAGAATCGAACAAATAGAAGAAGAGCTTCAGACCTCAAAGATAAGGCTTTTGAATTAACCCAATCAGACAAAGACAAAGAAAAAAATATTTTAAAGAAATAAAAAAAAAAAAATGCCTCCAAGAAATTTGGGATTTTGTTTAATGGCCAAACTTAAGAACAATTGTTATTCCTGAGGAAGAAGATATATTTAAAAGTTTGGAAAATATATTTGAAAGATTAATTGAGGAAAACTTCCCTGGCCTCACTAGAGATCTAGACATCAAAATACAAGAAGCTCAAAAAACACCTGGAAAATTCATCCCAAAAAGATCATCACCCAGGCACATAGTCATCAGGTTATCCCAAGTCAAGACAAAGGAAAGAATCTTAAGAATTGTGAGGCTAAAGCATCAGGGAACCTATAAATGAAAACCTGTCAGATAAACAGCAGATTTCTCAGCAGAAACTCTACAAGCCAGAAGGGATTGGGGTCATATTTTTAGCCTCCTCAAACAAAATAATTACTATCCAAGAATTCTGTATCCAGCAAAACTAAGCTTCATAAATGAAAAAGAAATAAAATCTTTTGCAGACAAAGAAATATGGAGAGGATTTGCCACTACCAAGTCAGCACTACAAGAAATGCTAATAGGAGTTTTAAATCTTGAAACAGAATATCAAAATACACAAAAATAGAACTTTATTAAAGCATAAATCTCACAGGGCCTATAAAAAATACCATAATGAAAAAAATCCAAGGTATTCAGGCAACAACTAGTATGATGAAGTAGCCCAAATTTCATATCACAAAGGTACAAAAGGGCAGAATGAATAAAAATCCACTAACCAAGTATCTGTTATCTTCAAGAGACTCACCTAAAGCGTAAGGACTCATACAAACTTAAGGTAAAGGGTGGAAAAAGATATTCCATGCAAATGGAAACCAAAAGCAAGGAGGAATAGCTGTTCTTATATTAGACAAAACAGACTTTAAAGCAACAACAGTTTAAAAAGACGATGGACATTATATAATGATAAAAGGATCAGTACAACAGTAAAATATCATAATTATAAAGATACATGTGCATAACATGAGAGATCCCAAATTTATAAAATATTTATTACTAGACCTAAGAAATAAGATAAACAGCAACACAATAATAGTGGGGGACTTCAAACTCCACTGACAGTATTAGACAGATCATCAAGAGAGAATGTCAACAAAGAAACAATAAACTTAAATTACACCCTAGAACAAATGGACTTAACAGATATTTACAGAACATTATACCTATGCAAAATAGACTTTCTTTTTATTACCACATGAAACATTCTCAATGAAAGACCATATGATAAGCCACAAAATAAGTCTCAATAAATTTAAGAAAATCAAAATTATATCAACCCTCTCAGACCACAGAGGAATAAAATTGGAAATTAACTCCAGAAGGAATCCTAAAAACTACACAAATACATGGAAATTAAATAATCTGCTCCTGAATGATCTTTGAGTCAACAATGAAATCAAGATAGAAATAGAAAATTATTTGAACTGAACGATAATATTGAAACAATTTATCAAAACCTTTGGGACATAGGAAAAGTGGTGCTAAGAGGAAAGTTCATAGCATTAAATGAACATTAAATGTCTACATCAAAAACTCTTAAAGATCGTAAATAGACAATAAGGTCAGACCTCAAGGAAGCAGAGAAACTAGAACAAACCAAACCCAAACCCAACAGAGGAAAAGAAATAACAAAGATCACAGCAGAACTAAATGAAATTGAAACACAATACAAAAGAAAATGAAATAAAAAGCTGATTTTTTTTGAAAAGTCAAACAAAATTGATAGACCATTAGCTAGATTAATGAAGAAAAGAAGTGAGAATGTATGTGCATTCCTTAAAGAACTAAAGGTAGAACTACCCTTTGATCCAGCAGTCCGGGTATCTACCTGGAGGAAAAGAAGTCATTATATGAAAAAGACACTTGCACATGCATGTTTATTGCAGCACAATTTGCAGTTGCAAAAATATAGAACCACCCTAATTGTCCATCAACCAACAAGTGGATAAAGAAAATATGGTATATATGTATATACCAGGGAATACTACTCAGCCATAAAAAGGAATGAATTAATGGCATCTGCAGCAACCTGGATGGAGTGGAGACTATTACTCTAGGTGAAGTAACCATTATTCTAAGTGAGTAACATTGTGTGTTCTCACTTACAAGTGGGAGCTAAGCTATTAGAATGCAAATGTGTAAATATAATGGACTTTGAGGACTCAAGAGTAAGGGTGGGAGGGGTGAGGGATAAAGTACAGTACATACTGTTGAGGTGATAGGTACACCAAAATCTCAGCAATCTCCACCAAACACCACCTGGTCCCCCAAACTTTTGAATAAAAAAAATTAAAATAAATAAAACAAAAACTGAGGCTGGGAAGAAATAATATTGAAGTACTGGAAGTACTGTTGTCAAGAAGTTAATAAAGCTGGCTTCTTATCTATCATGAATTTTCTTCTCTCTTTTTTTTTTGTTTTGACGGAGTCTTGCTCTGTTGCCCAGGCTGGAGTGCAGTGGTGCAATCTCAGCTCACTGCAACCTCTGCCTGGTGGGTTCAAGCGATTCTCCTGTCTTAGCCTCTCGAGTAGCTGGTATTACAGGCATGCATGTCGCCATGCCCAGCTAATTTTTTTATTTTTCGTAGAGATGGGGTTTCACCATGTTGGTCAAGTTGGTCTTGAACTCCTTACCTCAAGTGATTCACTGACTATGGCCTCCCAAAGTGTTCGGATTACAGGAGTGAGCCACTGAGCCTGGTCGGCAGACTGCAAGCAATTTAGAAATTAATCTCATAGGAGGCTATGCACTTATGTCATTAATACTGCTTTGCTTAAGCACTGGAAACTCTTAAGGTTGTCTTCAAAGTCTTTGCTGTTATTCTGAATGTTATTTGTATTGTCATTTTTTTGAGGGTTATGTTTGATGAGGCAGGTTTTTGATTTTGTATTTTGTTAGATTTTTGACCAAAAGCAAGTAAAAATTAAAAATAGTAGTTTTTTGTGGAGCTTTAAAATTTGTTATTATAGTGGATCTAGAAGAGGGTTCAAACTATTTTGAATAATTGTAGCCCTGTGATCTTATGCTTTAAATGGCAACATCTATTTAGTGTATAGGTTTTTGTATTCTGATTTAAAATACATACTCATTATTATTCTTAACTATATTAGTATACAAGTGTATTTAAATATTCAAATATTCACACACATATAATATGTGCTCATTGAGATGTCGAAGCTGTGGAAATTTAAACATAAAGGAATTTTTTTAAAAACCTACTGTGTATCAATTTATCTTCAGTTGTTAAGAGCTGATGAATCTATCTGGAAGAGTAGAAGAAACTAAATTGGAATTATATAATTATTATAAAAACTACTTATCAAGTACCCACAAAATAACAGATAATTTCTGGATATTGTGTATTTGTTATCATATTTCATTTTCATAACAATTCTTGGAGAAACATGTTGTGTTGTCTTTTATGATAAGGAAACTAAGGTACATATCGCTGAAGAGACATGCCTGTGATCACAAGGTTATAAGTGGCAGAGCCTTCCAAGCCTCTGACTTTTTTTAACTGCCCTAAATTTCTTATACCACGCTTACTGGCACCATACTTTGACTAATTGAATGTATATTGTTATTTGTTTGATGAAAGCTTGTTTTTATAAATACAGTTCCAACAGATTAATTATAGTGCTCATTATTTTTAAGGGTAGGGTATTGGAGCTCTTTGCTTTCATAAAACTCTACAAATTATTTACTCTGACCCAAAAGACGTGATTGATTTGGCCACCTTCATTTGTAATCCACATTGACCTGCCAATTTTGGACACACCAAGCTTGTTTCCACTTCAGGTCATTTACACAAGTTGTTCCCTCTGCATGTTCCTACTTTCAATCATTCAGTGTCTGGCTTCTGTTAGATCTCAACTTGAATGTCAACTCCTAAGAGAATTTATCATACGAGACTTGAAAGAAATCATTTTCATAGGTATCCTTTAAGTAGCATTTAACTATACTTAGTGTTATGACTATATAAAGCAATTCCAAAAATGAATGAAGCCAGGTTGGTATCTGTATTGATATTTTAAAATATTGATGTTTTTCCTATCAGGCACAGTACTAAAAACCTAATTTTTGTATCTAGATGAGAATGTTATTAAAAACAAATCACATATTTAATTTTCTAAAACTCTAAGAAGAAGAAGAAAAATAACTCATGGAATGCCAGTTACAAACCAGGTACATACAGCTATACATAGAGATGATCAGTATAGAATCTGCTGCTTGGAGAGTAAGATAAGTGACTTGACTAACACTCTGTAGGTACTTTGCTGCAGAGACAAGATTTACACCTAGATGTGTCTGATTTCAAAACTAGTGCTTTTTCTGTGCTCAGTGCTGCATCATAACTCCAGTGTATAAAAGGCCAGGTGAATCATCCTGAATTATTGGAAGCTATCAGGGTATAAATAATAAATGAATAAAAATGAATAAATAAAATTGTGGCAAGTGATTTTACTTTTTTCACTAAATATAGTTAAAAGATTGACATTCCCAGCATATGTGTACTCACTTGGAAATGTTGGATCACTTTTAATAAATCCGGATTCAGCAGTTCTGTTTAACAGGTGGAAAAATGTTACTTGTTATAAAAATGCTCGTTTTCAAATTCCTAAAAGAACACAGTGAATATTCAGATAACATTTTTAAAAGTGATTGAAAGTGAACAGTTTTCCTTTATTCTGTTGCTTACTAATTAAACTACTTTTTTGTGTGTTATTTCTACATTCTATCTTATAGGAGATACAAAATATAAATCTACTCAAGAAACGATTTATAGCTGACCACCTCATATTTTGTATCATTGGTTGTATTATTTAATCCCTGTAATATACATGCAATCTGCACATAAATAAAAAGTGTATATGATTTACTTAGTATTAAAGTGCTATAATAATATAGGGTGTATTTTGAAGACTTCATTTTTAGGTGAATAAAACTAGTTCCTTTCTTATAAAAGGTGGAAACAGTTAACAATTATATTTAACATTATAAAGTACTGTGAGGGTGTGCAGAATAATGCAGATATGTACATATACAAATTGCTTATGAGCAGTTTAAAATTAATTCAATTACTCTGAGTTAGATGATTTTTTTTTTTTTTTTAACTTTTCTGGCTACCTTCATCAGACTTGAAAAAAATGCTTTGAATGAAGAAGCATTTTGAGATGTTCTGTGTCTGGAATGTAAAATGTCAGTTGGGATCTCTGAGCTATAAAGCCACCTTAAACCATCTTATGTAGGGAGAAGGAAGGGACATTGAGGTACCCTTTTTCCTTAAAAGAGAATATAGAAAAAGTAATTGAAATACTAGGAGTTAAAAGAGCAATATTATTAATTTTTAATTATCTAAGGACAAATCAGTTGTCCTGGTATAATCAATTTAACATTTACACTTTTCCTCTTTCTTTTTCTGGTATGCTTTTGACCATTTCAAAGCAAATTATAGGAAAGCATAGAAGAAAAAGGAAATGACACAGACTATAAACATTTAACTGGAAATTTATTAAGCATTCTGGAAAAAAGCTAGCAGATAAGTTGCTAAAATGACAAAGCTGTAGAATCATACAGTGTTCTCATTTCTTACGGCAAATCAGCAGTTCTCAAGTGGGAGTGATTTCACCCCTCCAGGCACATTTGGCAATGTTTGGAAATGATTTTGACTGTCCAGACCTGCGAGGTTGAGGTATTGCTACTGGCGTCCAGCTGATACAGGTCATGGGTGCTGCTAGACATCCTACAGTGCACAGGACAGCTCTCAATAACAAAGAATTACCTAGTCCAAAATGTCAGCAATGTGAGGTTAAAAACCCTGCCATAGAAAGTGATGTACATCTCTCATTTTAAAAATAAAAGAAATACAGAGATATGCTTGAGGCCACACAACTACTGAGTGAAGTGGCCAACACTGGAACCTGGGTCTTCTGATACCAAGCTATTGTGCTTTTCTTGGTTCTCATTGTTCTAAAATCAAAACCTCAGTTGTCTTTTAAGTATGTAGGGAAAAAAATAAGAGAGAGAGAATCTTCAAAATCAGTGCTATGTTCCCATTTTCCCATTTTTATATTCTTTTTTTATTTTTTTTGAGATAAGAGTCTTGCTCTGTCGCCCAGTGCAGTGGTGCAACCTGGGCTCACCACAACCTCTGCCTTCCAGGTTCAAGCAATTTTCCTGCCTTAGCCTCCTGAGTAGCTGGGATTACAGGCATGTGCCTCCACACCCAGCTAGTTTTTATATTTTCAGTAGAGACGGGATTTCACCATATTGGTCAGGCTGGTCTCAAACTCCTGACCTCATGATCCACTGGCCTCAGTCTCCCAAAGTGCTGGGATTACAGGCATGAGCCACTGTGCCCAACTGTTATGTTTCTTTTAATTGTAATGTAATTGGATTTCTATTTTGTTCAATGATGTTAATACAACATCTAGAATTACCCTTTGTTTTGAAATTGATAGCTTTATTTAAAATGTAATACATATTATCAATGTTTATTCAGTTCAAGGCATCTAGTGAGGCATGTTACAGAAGTATAAGAATGTCAAGACAAAATTCAAACTTTCAGGGAAACTGCAGTGTAAAAAACAAAATAAAACCTTTGAAATATGGGGGAAATTATTCAAAATGTAAGTTGAACAGGGCTAGAAACAATCTTGCCTCAAATTTATTGCAAGAAACTACCTAAATGTCCAAGAATAGGGAATATTTGGGTATCTGACAGTATTTATATAAAAAGGAATGTTATATACTTATTATGAATGATATTATTATAAATTTGTAATAGCAAAGGTATGTGTTTCTGTTAAGTGAAAAAAGTAGGACACAAAAATTTAAACAGCTACTTTTAGCTAAAATAAAAAGTTATAGAAAAATACTAGCAGATAAACTAGTGTACATTATTACTTATAAATTCAAAGTGGTGGTACTACTGCATTATACTAAACATGGTAAATTATATTGATCCATTCATTCATATAGTGAATAGTTTCTCAATGGCTTCTATGTTTCAAGCATTCTGCTAGATTGTAGAAACAAGACAGTGGGCAAGAGAAGCATGAAACTTTTCCTTAAGATCATTGTAGGCCGGGCGCGGTGGCTCAAGCCTGTAATCCCAGCACTTTGGGAGGCCGAGGCGGGCGGATCACGAGGTCAAGAGATCGAAACCATCCTGGCCAACATGGTGAAACCCCGTCTCTACTACAAATACAAAAATTAGCTGGGCGTGGTGGCGTGCGCCTGTAGTCCCAGCTACTTGGGAGGCTGAGGCAGGAGAATTGCTTGAACCCGGGAGGTGGAGGTTGCAGTGAGCCGAGATTGCGCCACTGCACTCCAGCCTGGTGCCTGGCAACAGAGTGAGACTCTGTCTCAAAAAAAAAAAAAAAAAAAAAAGATCCTTGTAGTTTTATTAGGGAAGACAAGTGAGCAACGAGTTATGTAATAAAGAAGTCCTGTGGGAGTGTGAAGGTGAAGTGTAAGCTAAGCTAAGCTAAACTGTAGTAACCAGTTAACCCATAAACCTTCATAGTTTATCACACAAGGTATTTGTTCTTCATTCAAATAATGTCCAATTTGTATTAGGTGGCCCTTGTCCATCTTGCAGAAGCATATCGTTTCTTAGGTCGCCAAGAAAGAGGAAGGGAGAGTTGGAGAATCCCACAGGATGTTTTGAAGGACCAATCTTGTAAGTGGTTTGTAAATCAGTTTTATTTCCCCAACCTAACTGGAAGCCAGCCTGGGCAATGTAGAGGAGGTACGTTTGACTGTTTCGTAAATACCAACTCTGCCACTGGTCTTTACCACCGATTGACCAATTCAGGAAAGGTTTTCTCAGAAACCATAGCATTTAAATTGAGACCTGAAAAAACTGAAAGTAGTTAGCTAGAGCAGGAAGGAAGTAAAAATAATTTTATGCTAGCACCTAGAGTAAGAGAAGAATGGTCTCTTCTAGGAACTTCATAAAAGTTTAAAACTTGGACATTGAGTGTAGGGGCAGAGCAGGCAGGGGCACAGTCCTGAAGGACTTTATAAACTGTGTTAGGGTGTTTAGAAATTATTCTGATGGCAGTGGGAAGTCACTTGCAGGTTTCAAGTGTGATCACATTTGAGTAACCTGAGGAGAGTAATGTGATAAAAGTGCATTTTAGAAAGATGACTCCAGTTGCAGTGAAGAGTATAGACTGGAGGAGAGCAATATTGCAGGTGGGAGACCAGTTTA
The DNA here is from genome assembly GCA_004027835.1 of Alouatta palliata. Taxonomy (NCBI): domain Eukaryota; kingdom Metazoa; phylum Chordata; class Mammalia; order Primates; family Atelidae; genus Alouatta; species Alouatta palliata. Next base: position 4,133 of record PVKV010019805.1, on the reverse strand, counting down.
GAGGTTCTAGCATCAGTCCAGTTAAGCAATGGTGGTGGCCTGTATAAGGAATGGGATAGAAAGAAAGAGATTAGAGAGATATTTAAGAGGTATAGTAAGGTATAGTTATTGGAATTTAGTGTTCATTTAGATGGGCAGTAGAGGAAAGGGTTATATGAAAGAGAATTGGTTCAGTTTGGAACATGTTTTGAGTTTGAGATGGACAAGGTATCAAACTGTTTATATCCAAATGAGACGAGATTTTGGCTAAATATGCAGATTTTTCAGCATATAGATTCGTAGTATATGCTGAAAGCCATGAGAGTACTGAGAGAAAAGAAGAGGGTGTATGACGGCCCTATGGACAGTATTTAAGGAAGAGGTTATTAACTTTCACATTGCATCCCAGTCACCTGATGAGCTTTTCAAAAATATCATGCCTAGGTTTCTCACTCCAGGAATTGCAAATTAGTTGGTCTCAGGTGTGTGCTAAGGTTAGTTACTGTTTCAAAATTCCTGTGGTGATCTAATGTACAGTGAAGGTTGAGAACCACTGATGTAATGGTTAGGCAGAAAATGAAGAGAGGCCGGGTGCTGTGGCTCATGCCTGTAGTCCCAGCGTTTTGGGAGGTGGAGACTGGAGGATTGCTTGAACCCAGGAGTTCAAGACCAGCATAGGCAACATGGCGAGACCCTGTCTCTACAATAAAATTTAAAAAATTAGCCAGGCATGGTGGGACACATCTGTGGTCCTAGGTACTTGAGAGGCTGACACAGGAGAATCGCAGAGCCCGAGAGGTCACGGCTGCAGTGAGCCATGATCGCACCACTGCGCTCCAGCCTGGGCGACAGAGCAAGACCTCATCGCAAAAAGTAAAAATAGGAAGACAAAGATAATACAAAGGAGACTGACAAGAAGTAGCCAGTGGACAGGAGGAAAACTATGTGGTATTTCCAAGCCGAAGAAATGCAAGTTTCAAGGATTGAGTTTTTAGCTAAGTCAAAAGCTGCTAAGGAGTAATGAACTTACTCATAATTAGTATTGAGGAATGGAAATAAAAACTTACAAGAATTAGGGAAAGTAATCTTGGATTTTTTAGTTAGATGTCCATTTGTAAAAGGACTTCAATGAACATTCTTTCGGAAACTGTAGATATTTTAAGTAAAGGATATTCAGTACTATTTTATCATCTTTACAAACCTACTAGCTGGTTAGGACAGTCCTTTTTTTTTTTTGTAAACTTCATTTTATTGCACTATGCTGTCTGCCAGCTTTGGCTGGTAATATAGGCAGAATATTAAACTAGAAAAATTGTGTTCTCTCAGTAAAAATAGGTGCTAAAATTAAAAACAATATATTACACTTCTGTTTGTTGTTTTTTTGGTTGGCCCTGATATTCTTGTGCATGGAATTGTTTTATGTCTATGTGAGATATGTGTGTATGTGTGCATGCATGTATATACATACATACACATATGCTGAACAATTTGAATGTCATACTTGCATACTTAACCATAAGTCTGAAATAATTAAGTCTTTTCTTGTTTCATTTGTATATCTTAACCCATCACTGACTCGTTTAATTTAAAATGTTCCAGGAAGGCCTGAATTATATTGGAAGAAAAATTTTTTTAACTCATATGTCTGTTCCTGATATCGTTTGTTGTTCTAATAATACATCCTATCTGCCCGTCTCCTGCCTCAAAAATACTGTAAGAACAAGGTTGAACTGGGATGTTAAACAGGATGTTGTTTTCACTTACTTTGGCCAAATCTCAAAGCCACAGACCTGAAAACAGCTTTTCAATTTTTTTTTAATCAAAACCTTTGTTAAGATTTTGCAAAGGCAGTGATGACACAGTGATGACTGCAGAATTCTAGGCCAGATCTCCTTAATTCCAAATACTGTGTTCTTTCGGTGGTATCAGTATCGGTTGCTTTTCTATAATATTTCTCAGTTATTTTGATTTTGATTTGACATTTATTTGAGTAGTCAGAATTAAACTGCTTATTCTACAGACACACACAAATGGAGAGAGAGAGATAGGTAGGTAGATGGATGGACGGATAGATAGATAGATAGATAGATAGATAGATAGATAGATAGATAGATAGATAGATAGATAGATGATAGATAGATAGATAGATAGAGATAACGTATCCAAATTGCTTATATAGGGCATTTGTAGGAGCAGGAGAACACCTAGGAAAGCAGGACATTGGCACTACCAGGAGCTCGCAGTCTGTTCACTGGTAGATCAAATGTTTTGTTGGGTACTTTTTTTTTAGCTCTTTGTTATGACCAAAAAAGTATACAAAAGAAACTATGAAAATCATGATTTGTTACATGTTGTACAAGACTAGCACATTCTAACTCACCAAGAAAAGGTAGATTAAAAAATTTAATCAGGACATATTGAATTGTCTGTAAAAAATATATAACTAATTCTGTAAGAAATCAGACTGTCGCCTTAGAATAAATTCCTCAGACATCCATGTAGGCAATGTAAGGAAAATTAAATGTGCTTTATCCGCTTGTATTATGTTTTTCTTCATCGTTCCTAAGCCAAACCCAACTCCAACTGTGTTGCTGCTTACTGATTGATCCTTCTGTTATTTTGCTTTCCATCAATGGCTTTTTTTCTCTTCAGCATAGCATATACTCTAACGCTGGGGTTGCATTTCTAACTATCCAAATTAACGTGATTGAAAACACTGCAGCTTTGAAAATATTTTAATAATAATGTAGTGTCTCCTGGGTAAATATTTCTGGGGCCATAGAAAAGTTAAGATAAAAGTAGCGGTGTGAGACACTCTCTCAGAAGCTCATCACTGATAGAGAGAACCAGGACTGTGACCTTAGTTTATGGAACCTTTCTAGGAAGCAGCACAACCTATTGATGTTCTGATACATGCTAAGAGGGCAAATTACTGCATATATTTTGAAACAGCCTTGGAATTCAGTGAAGTACCCTTTCTTTCTTCTAGACCAGAGATATACCCACCTTTTCTATCCCATCATAGATCCCCTAGATTTTTTCTTACAATTTCAACCATGCAGTGCATAGAAAACTCAAATGAGATAGACATGATTTTTCAAAAAATTTTCATTATATTTTAATCAAGCATGAATCTCTGAAGTTTTATCTCAAATTAAATAAAGGTATCTGTGCCAGAGCTAGGAGAATAATTTGAAAATATTATATAATTCATATTATTAAAACTTGTTTTGGGCATTATTCAGTAGTAAATTTAAATTCCTACTCCCTTTGAAATAATTTGTATAGCAGGTACCAGGCTTGACCAAGACAGTATGTCATATGTGTGCATGATGAGGCTGTGAGAATATGAGACTTGGCAGCATTAACCTGAGTACCCTACTCCTCCCTTTCCCCTAACTCTCATTTCTTCTTTAATAAACAGCTTGGAAGTCATCCTTTCAGGAGATAATCTTTGATCTCTTCATTTTGGATTAGGTATATCTCCTCTGTGAACATCTGTAGTGCCCTGTGCTTGCTTCTGTCATGGTACATCTGTTTATTCTCTCTCCCTCACAGGACCATAAGACTGTTCTAAGCTGACTGTTTTCAGTAGCTAATCTTGTACCTGATACTTGGTTGGTGCTAACCTCTTTTTTTCATTAAATACATACATGAAAAAATGAATGTGAATAGTTTACAGGTATTTTATGAAGCACAAATTCATAGAAGATTGTGTTTCTGGAGAAAAAGGCCTGAATTCATTACCCATGAAACACTGAACACCAGTGTCTTTGGTATGCTTCTTTGTCCCAACCTACAGTATTATTTTTGTTCCTTTGGATCTTTAACCTATTGCATTAAACAAAAAATGATTGTTGTTTATGTTAAATTTTACAGTGTTGTCAGTAATGTTATAACAAACAGTGTTAACAGTTTAAAAAATGAGTGTTTAAAAATTTTCAGCCTTCTCGATTTGCAGTTGTATTGTTTTGTGGTTAATTTTCTTCCTAAAGAATGTGGCCTTAGTTAGTGCATGCCAGTAGCAAATTAGATTTGCCTTATGATGAAACTTGACTTTTTGGTGGATTCTTTGGAATGTGTCTATGTTTAGAGTTATGGGCTTTCCAATTTAAACCTAAAATTGGGTGAATAATATTTTCAATTTTTATGAT
>PVKV010019804.1:0-41295 GCA_004027835.1 Alouatta palliata | reverse complement strand
AAAAAAAAAAAAAAAAAAAACAAAGAATGGGAGGCATATTGGTTCCTGAATACAAGGGCTACAAAGGAGTGGATGAAGGCCTCCCCAGGAGCTGTCTGTTCCTTCCCATTTCTGTAAGCGTTTTTCAAGTGAGGCTGCAGGTTTTTCCTCATCCTTGAGAGTGGAGACCTTCCCCTGCCAGGGTAGATGGGCGGCCATGGCTTGTCCTTCCTCTGGGATTTTCCCAGCAGTCCGGCAGACAGAAGGATTTTCTGTATGTAGAACCCAGGTTGGGGGAACATTGCTACCTTAATAAAAACTAAAGCCAGAAGTTGTCCAAATAAGAAAAAAACATGATTGACTGTTTTTACATTCTTAAGGTAAGGACATGTGAGCTGTCGGGGAGGGGACATGAAGTCCTGGTTACTGGCTGCCCTCAGGGCTGGTAGGGCAGAGTGGGTGCTGGGAGACTTTGGGTGTTCCTTTATCTCTCTGTGCCCATTTGCTCTCTTCTCAATGCAACGCCATCACTCAGAGTAGCCTCCACTGACCTCCCCACTGTGCTGAGAAGATCGCACTCAACACCTGGAAGGTTCCCATCAATTCTTTCCTTCTAGCATTCCCCAAATTTATCTAATCACAATCCTTTTTTTGTCCCCCAGAGGCACAGAACTGATTGGGAGGCACGCCGGAGACATGCTGACCTTGCTTTATTCTCTCCGTCAACTTTTCCCTGAAATACAATGGCACCGACATTCGGTGTTTTTGGGAACGGTGGCACAGGACAATTTAAAGCCATTGTAATTTTTGCTTTGTCCAGTCTGGACTTCCCTTGTCATTTCTGAATCCCAGAGGTGTTTATGACAGAGGCAGAAATCAGGCATTTGGAGTGATTTTCCTTTCTTGTTCTTGGTGTTTGTTTTGGAGACAATGTCATTCAGACAGTTCAGGATTTATGCTGGGGGACAAGGAGAGACAGTGACCTTTGAGAAGGGGAGGAAAGGAGGGGAGTCCAGCCCCGAAAGAGAACACTCGCGTGGACAGTGGACAGGGATCCCTGCCCCAGCGATGGCGCTACGCTGGCCCGCCCTCCACGGAGGGCCTGCCATCAGGACCCAGGCCAGGTGCAGCTCCTCAGGAATGTAGACCGGACCTCCTTGAACACTTGGAACAAACCTGAGAGCCTCCCAGGAAGGGAAGGACATCCCTGGAGATGAGTGGGATAAAAACTCCCACCACCTAGCAAAAAGAGAATCACCACATTTGAGAACTGAAAGTGAATTTAACATTTTTTCTCCACCTGTACTGTAGAATACGGCACATGCCCACAACATGCCCCATGTACTCTTCTTCCAAATAAGAACGGCAGAATGAGGGACCATATGCCTGCCACCTAGGTGACAAAATTAATACTCCAACTTGCTTGTCTGTCTCTCTGTCCACCTTTTGTGCTGAAATATTTGAGACAGTAGTAAAGTTATGAGTCTTTACCCCTAAAGAAGTCAGCACTGAGCATGTCTACTAAAATAAAGACATTCTCCTTCAAAAGCACAGACCATTGTTACTTAAGAAAATCAAGTCATGACCAGCTGTCTGCTAATACCCAGCAAATATTCACATTTCCATAATTTTCCACAAAATGACCATTTATAGTTGTGTTTTCAAATAAGAATCCATATATTTGGTTATTACATTTATTTATTTATTTTTGAATTTTACTTTAAGTTTTGGTATACATGTGTAGAATATGCAGGTTTGTTACATAGGTATATACATGTGCCATGGTGGTTTGCTGTACTCATCAACCCATCATCTAGGTTTTAAGCACCTCATGCATTAGATATTTGTCCCAATGCTCTCCTTCTGCTTGCCCCTGATCCCCAGACAGACCCTGGTGTGTGATGTTCTCCTCCCTGTGTTCATGTGTTCTCATTATTCAACTCCCACTTATGAGTGAGAACATGTGGTGTTTGGTTTTCTGTTCCTGTGTTCGTTTGCTGAGGATGATGGTTTCCAGCTTCATCCATGTCCCTGCAAAGGATGTGAACTAATTCTTCTCTATGGCTGCATAGTATTTCATGGTGTATATGTGCCACATTTTCTTTATTCAGACTATCCTTTTTTTAACAACTTTCTTTATATACATACAATCCATCCAACTACAGTGCGTGATCCCTGGTTTTTGTGATAGTCACAGAGTCCTGCTCTTTCACCTAAAACAGTCACACTTAAAAAAAAATTATATTGACATTTTTAAAAGACCAGGCTGGTTGTCTTATATCCTGTTTAATTTTGGTATTTGTCTGATTATTTCATTCTGTGCTGTGGTTGAAATCATATTGGTTGATTCTATATCAATCAATAAAATGGAAGTTTGGTCTGAGGTTCAATTGTTTATGATTAGGTTGAGTAGTTTGCTAAGGCTTCACAGGTGATAATCTGTGATTCCCACTGTTGAGGCAGGAGAATAAGGTCTGGAGGCAGAGAACATAAGGCCGATTCACCCACGTCAACTATGATGGGAAATATCCTCTCCCTATGGCGTACACCAAGTACATGGCTTTGTAACTTTACTTCATCCTCTTCATTTACATAGGTGTACACCAGGTAACCAATGGAAAACTCTAGAGGGTATTTAAACCCAAAACAATTCTGTAATGGGGCTCTTGTGCCCCTATGCTCAGGTTCGCTCCCACCCTGTGGAGTGTTCTTTCATTTTCAGTAAATCTCTGCTTTTGTTGCCTCATTCTTTCCTTGCTTTGTGCATTTTGTCCAGTTCTTTGTTCAAGACACCAAGAACCTGGACACCCTGCCCTGGTAACACTATCAGTGATACGAAATTAGACCAGCTCACCCCTGAATGGGTGGGCGGCCACCATGTCCTGTTACAGGATCCTAAACTTTCCCCTTTGCAATTAGTGGGGATGCCGCAGGGAGACACCGGACGCCTGAAACTCCCCAGTTCCCAAGCACCTGCCACCTCCGTTCATGCTCCTTGCCTGAATCCTTAAGCCAAGGGAGTTTGCAAATGGCCACTTCTTCCACACTGACGACTATCTTTTCTTCCGCCTTATTGAGATGTCATTCTGAAAAACAGTTTTCCCTCATCAATTTGGTACGTAATCTCCTAAATGGGGAAATAGTTTATTCTACAATTACTGCTTTTGAAGTAAGGAATTGGTGTAGGAGTCACCTCTAAAACCACCTAATGAATTTATTTCTTTTTATTTTTAACATTATTATAGACATGGATTTTCTTTTTTTAATATAATGTAAACAATCACAGTAATTATTCTTCTTCATAGGTTTATTGAGAATGTATTCAACATACCACAAAATTCACCTTTTAAAAGTGTACAATTTGTGGTTTCTGATCTATTCACAGAGATGTGTAGCCGTCACCACTAACTAATTTTAGGACATTCTCATCACCCCAGAAAAAACCCTACACATGCACAGTCCCCAGCCCAGTTCCAGCCCTGGGAACCATTCATCGACTCTTTTGTCTCTATGAATTTTCCTATTCTGGACATTTTACATAAATGTGGCCTTCCATGACTGGCGTCTTTCACTGAACAGAATGTTTTCAACATTCATCCATGTCATGGCATGTATCCATTATTCAGGTTTTTATAAATCATATTCCATTGTATGGCTGGGCCACTTTGGAGAGTGCACTTACTCAGCTGATGGTCACTTAGATCTTTTCCATTTTTTACATGAGTAAATGCTTCATGAACATCCTTGCAGAGGTTTTAGTGTGGGCATGTGGACATATGTTTTTACTTATCTTGTGTATATACCAAAAAGTGGAATAGCTGGGTTATGTGGAAACTCGATTTTTAACATTTTGGGGAAATGTTAAAAACTGTTTTCCAAAGTTACTGCACCGTTTTGCAACCCCACGATGTATAAGGGTTGCGATTACTTCACATCTTCACCATCATTTGCTATTGTCTTTTTTATTTAGCCATCCCAGTGGGTGTGAACTGGTATGTCATTGTGGTTTTGATTTGCATTTTTCTGATAACTGATGATGTTGAACACCTTTTCATAAGTTTACTGGCTATTTACGTATCTTCTTTGGAAAAAAGTCAAACTCTTTGTCCATTTTTTTAAATGGGGTTATTTGTCCTTTCATTATTGGGCTGTGAGAGCGCTGTATGTATTTTGGATATGAGTCCTTTATCTTATATAGGATTTGAAGCTATTTCCTCCCCATCTATGAGCTGTCTTTTTACTTTTGGATGGTTTCCTTTAACTCTCAAAGGATTCTAATTTTAATGAAGTTTGTTATTCTTTTGTTGCTTGTAGTGTTGTTGTCCCAGCTAAGAAGTAGTTGCAGACCCCATGGTGGCTTGGGTCAGGTTTCTGCTAAACTGCCATCTCATCCATCAGAGGTGTCTATCACTGTCCATCAACCTCTGTCCCTTCCCTTGCCTCATTTCTTTTTCATTGCTGTTTCCATCACCTGACACTTTCCATAATTATTGCATGTCCATCATCTGTCTTTCTACTCAAGAACACACACTCTTTGGCAGTAGAGTTTTTAATTCCTGTTGTGCATGGCTGGATGCCCAGTAGCTGGGATAGAGCGAGGCTTGTTAAGTATTCTCCACAGCTGAGGAAATGATAGGCAGGCAAAAGACAAGGCAACTGGCCCACAGGCAGAGCTGCAGCACACAATGCCACCTCCTATGAAGCAAGGAAATTGGGCAGCTGGGCTTCTGCCGAGCACATTGGAGCAATGCAAAAGAAGCAATAAAATGAAACAAACCCAAAAGACAAAGCAGGCATTGTTATTAAAGACCATGTGTCCAAGGAAAACTTTGTGAATTGGAAATTATTTTATGAATAACAGTAAGTATCCCAGCAGAAGACAGCAGCATCCCTGGTGCAATAGTGGATTTCATACATCAATTTGACTAGACTACAGGGTGCCCAGATATTTGGTTAAATATTATTCTGGGTGTGCCTGTGATGGTGTCTGTGGATAAGATTAACATTTGAATGAGTAATGTCTTTATCAGCTTGGACTGCTGTAACAAAAATACCATAAACAGTGTGGCTTATCAATTACAGAAATACACTTCTCACGGCTCCGTGGGCTGGAAGCCAGGGGTCAGGATGCCATCATGGTCCAGTGTCAGTGAGGGTTCATTTCTGGATTGCAGTCATCTGACTCTCCCTGTATCCTCACATGACAGAAATAGAGTGAGCTAGCTCTCTGGCCCACTCTTACCAGTTCTACTCTCATGCTTAATTACCTCCCTAATGCTTCTCCTCCAAATAACATCATATTCAGGATAATAGTTCAGCACATTAATCTTTTTTTTTTTTTTATTGTATTTTAAGGTCTGGGATACATGTGCAGATCTTGCAGGATTGTTGCATAGGTACACACATGCTATGGTCATTTGCTGTCTCCATCCCCCGTCACCTACATCAGGTATTTATCCCAATGTTATCCCACACACAACAGACTCCAGTGTGTGATGTTCCCCTCCCTGTGCACATGAATCTTTTTTCAAAGGGGTCTCAAAGGCTCAGACCCTAACAGTTAGAACGAGTAAAGCAGGTTGCCATCCGTGTGTCTGGGCCCCAGCCAGTCTACTGGAGGCCTGAATAGAAGAAAAAGAGGAGCAGGAGACAATCTGCTCTCTGCTGGAGCTCAGACATCACTCTTTTCTGGCTCCTGGACTGAGAATCACATTGTTGGCTCTCTGGCTCTTAGGCCTATGGACTCAGAACTTCTCCCAGCAGCTTTATGAGGCTCCAGTTCACAGAGGGCAGATCGTGAGACTCATCAGCCTCTGTTATTGTGTGAGCCAATTTGTTAAAATAAATGTCACTGTATCTTTCTCTTTCCTGAGATTGCAGACTATATATATATATAGAGAGAGAGAGAGTAAGGGAAAGCTGGTACACCTGGTAAGATCCAAATGGACCATGAAGGTTGATATGGTTTTGTTGTGTCCTTATCCAATTCTCATCTTGAATTGTAACTCCCACAATTCCCACATGTCATGGGAGGAACCACTTGGGAGGTGACTGAATTACAGGGGTGGATCTTCCTTGTGCTGTTCTTGTGATAGTGAATGAATCTCACAAGATCTGAGGGTTTTAAAAATGGGAGTTCACTGCACAAGCTCTCTCTTTACCTGCTGCCATCCATGCAAGACGTGGTTTGCTCCTCTTTGCCTTCTGCCATGATTGTGAGGCCTCCCCAGGCACGTGGAGCTGTAAGTGCATTAAACCTTTTTCCTGTATAAATTACCCAGTCTTGAGTTTGTCTTTATTAGCAGCATGAAAATGAACTAATGCAAGGTTAATAGGCCATTGAATCATTGGATAGGTGTAGCACTTTTCTTCTGAAGGAAAAGCAAGTCTTATAAAAAAATTAGCAAATCCTTTACTGTGGAAAAGTTAGCCACTGATAATACATGAATAATAGTACCACATTGTGACTCAGTACTGTAATGCATATACTTACACATTAGCTCCATAGTAAATTCTGTGTCAGTCCCATTGCACAGTCAACAGTCACCAGCTCCAAGTTAAAGAAATCTCTAAGACACTAGAAGAAAGAATGGGAGAGGCATCATTGGTTACACCAGTATAGCAAATATAGAAGTCACTGGTCTCGAATGCAAGTGTAAAAATTTACTTTTGGCCAGGCGCGGTGGCTCACGCCTGTAATCCCAGCACTTTGGGAGGCCGAGGTGGGTGGATCATGAGGTCAAGAGATCGAGACCATCCTGGTCAACATGGTGAAACCCCGTCTCTACTAAAAATACAAAAATTAGCTGGGCATGGTGGCACGTGCCTGTAGTCCCAGCTACTCGGGAGGCTGAAGCAGGAGAATTGCTGGAATCCAGGAGGCGGAGGTTGCGGTGAGCCGAGATCGCGCCATTGCACTCCAGCCTGGGTAACAAGAGCGAAACTCCGTCTCAAAAAAAAAAAAAAAAATTAACTACTTTTAATTATTCATTTATTTTTATTCATTTGTTATTATTATTATACTTTAAGTTCTGGGGTACATGTGAAGATCACGAAGGATTGTTACATAGGTATACACGTGCCATGGTGGTTTGCTGCATCCATCCCCTGTCATCTACATTAGGTGTTTCTCCTAATGTTATCCTTCCCCAATTCCCCCACCTGCTGCTGTCCCTCCCCTAGCCCTCCCACCCCCACAACAGGACCTGGTGTGTGATGTTCCCCTCCCTGTGTCCATGTGTTCTCATTGTTTAACACCCACTTATGTGTGAGAACATGCAGTGTTTGGTTTTCTGTTCCTGTGTTAGTTTGCTGAGAATGATGGTTTCCAGCTTCATCCATGTCCCTGCAAAGGACATGAACTAATCATTTTTTATGCCTGCATAGTATTCCATGGGGGTATTTCTGCCACATTTTCTTTATCCAGTCTATCATTGATGGGCATCTGGGTTGGTTCCGGGTCTTTGCTATTGGAAACAGTGCTGCAGTGAACATATGTGTGCATGTGTCTTTATCATAGAATGATTTATAATCCTTTGGGTATATACCCAGTAATGGGATTGCTGGGTCAAATGGTATTTCTATTTCTAGATCTTTGAGGAATCTCCACACTGTCTTCCACAGTGGTTGAACTAATTTACACTCCCACCAACAGTGTAAAAGTGTTCCTATTTCTCTTCAGGATCTGTTGTGTCCAGATTTTTTAATGATCGCCATTCTGACTGGTGTGAGATGGTATCTCAATATGGTTTTGATTTACATTTCTCTGATGACCAGTGATGATGAGCTTTCTTTCATATGTTTCTTGGCTGCATAAATGTCTTCTTTTGAAAAGTGTCTGTTCATATCCTTTGCCCACTTTTTCATGGGGTTATTTTTTCTTGTAAATTTGTTTAAGTTCTTTGTAGATTCTGGATATTAGCCCTTTATGAGATGGGTAGATTGCAAAGTTTTTTTCCTATTCTGTTGGTTGGCAGTTCAATCTAATGATTGTTTCCTTTGCTGTGCAGAAGCTGTTAAGTTTAATTGGATCCCATTTGTCTATTTTGGCTTTTGTTGTCATTGCTTTTGGTGTTTTAGTCATGAAGCCTTGTCTATGCCTGTGTCCTGAATGGTTTCGCCTAGGTTTTCTTCTATGGTTTTTATGATGTTAGATCTTATGTTTAAATCTTTAATCCATCTGGAGTTAGTTTTTGTGTAAGGTGTAAGGAAGGGGTCCAGTTTCATCTTTCTGCATATGGCTAGCCAATTTTCCCAATACCATTTATTAAGTAGGAAATCCTTTCCCCTTTGCTTTATTTTTTTGTCAGGTTTGTCAAAGATCAGATGGTTGTAGATGTATGGCATTGCTTCCAAGGCCTCTGTTCTGTTCCACTGGTCTATATCTCTGTTTTGGTACCATGCTGTTGTGGTTAATGTAGCCTTGTAGAATAGTTTGAAGTCAGGTAGTGTGATGCTTCCAGCCCTCTTTTTTTTTTTTGCTTAGGATTGTCTTTGCTATGCATGGTATTTTCTGGTTCCATATGAAGTTTAAACTGTTTTCTTCCAGTTCTGTGAAGAAGGTCAATTGTAGCTTGATGGGGATAGCATTGAATCTATAAATTACTTTGGGCAGTGTGACCATTTTCATGATATTGATTCTTCCTTACCATGAGCATGAAATGTTTTTCCATCTTTTTGTGTGCTCTCTTATTTCCTTGAGCAGTGGTTTGTAGTTCTCCTTGAAGAGGTCCTTCACATCTCGTTAGTTGTATTCCTAGATATTTTACTCTGTAGCAATTGTGAATGGGAGTTCACTCATAATTTGGTTCTCTGTTATTAGTGTGTAGGAATGCTTGTGATTTTTGCACATTGATTTTGTATCTTGAGACTTTGCTTAAGTTGCTTATCAGCTTAAGGAGATTTTGGGCTGAGACAATGGGGTCTTCTAAATATACAATCATGTCGTCTGCAAATAGAGGCAATTTGACTTCCTCTTTTCCTAATTGAATACTTCTTGCCTGATTGTTCTGGCCAGAACTTCCAATATTACGTTGAATAGGAGTAGTGAGAGAGGGCATCCTTGTCTTGTGCCGGTTTTCAAAGGGAATGCTTCCAGTTTTTACCCATTCAGTATGATATTGGCTGTGGGTTTGTCATAAATAGCTTTTATTATTTTAAGATACATTCCATTGATACTTAGTTTATTGAGAGTTTTTAGCATAAAGGGCTGTTGAATTTTGTTGAAGGTTCTTCTGCATCTATTGAGATACCCATGTGGTTTTTGTCTTTGGTTCTGTTTATGTGATGGATTATGTTTATAGATTTGCATATGTTAAACCAGCCTTGTATCCCTGGGTTGAACCCAACTTGATCATGACGGATCAGCATTTTGATGTGCTGTTGGATTTGGTTTTCCAGTATTTTATTAATGATTTTCGCTCAATGTTCATCATGGATATTGGCCAGAAGTTTTCTTTTCAGCTGTGTCTCTGCCAGGTTTTGGTATCAGGATGATGTTGCTCTCATAAAATGAGTTAGGGATGATTCCCTTTTTTTTTTTTTTTTTCTTTGTATTGTTCAAAATAGTTTCAGAAGGAATGGTACTAGCTCCTCTTTGTATTTCTGGTAAAATTCGGCTGTAAACCCATCTGGACCTGGACTTTTTTTGGTTGATAGGCTATTAATTGCTGCCTCAACTTCAGACCTTGTTTTTGGTGTATTCAGGGATTCAACTTCTTCCTGGGTTAGTCTTGGGAGTGTGTAAGTGTCCAGGAACTTATCTATTTCTTCTAGATTTACTTGTTTATGTGCATAGAGATGTTTGTAGTAATCTCTAATGGAGTTTGTGTTTTCTGTGAAAACAATGGTGATATCCCCTTTATCATTTTTTATTGCATCTATTCGATTCTTCTGTCTTTTCTTTTTTATTAGTCTGATTAATGGTCTATTTTGTTGATCTTTTCAAAAAACCAGCTCCTGGATTTATTGATTTTTTTGAAGGGTTTTTTCTGTCTCTATCTCCTTCAGTTCTGCTCTCATCTTATTTGTATTCTGCTAACTTTTGAATTTGTTTGATCTTGCTCCTCTAGTTGTTTTAATTGTGACGTTAGGGTGTCCATTTTAGATCTTTTCTTGCTTCTCATGTGGGCATTTATTGCTATAAATTTCCCTCTAGACGCTGCTTTAAATGTGCCCCAGAGATTCTGGTATGTTATGTCTTCGTTCTCATTGGTTTCAAAGAACATCTTTATTTCTGCCTTCATTTCATTATTTCATTCAGGAGCGGGTTGTTCAGTTTCCAAGTAGTGTGGTTTCAAGTGAGTTACTTAATCCTGAGTTCTAGTTTGATTGCACTGTGATCTGAGAGACTCTTTGTTATGATTTCCGTTCTTTTGCATTTGCTGTGGCATGATTTACTTTCAATTATGTGGTCAGTTTTAGAGTAGGTGCAACGTGGTGCTGAGAAGAATGTCTATTCTGTGGATTTGGGGTGGAGAGTTCTGTAAATGTCTACTAGGTCCACTTGGTCCAGGTCTGGGTTCAAGTCCTGGATATCCTTGTTAATTTTCTGTCTTGTTGACTGTCTAATATTGACAGTGGAGTGTTAAAGTCTTTCACTATTATTGTGTGGGAGTCTAAGTCTCTTTGTAGGTCATTAAGAATTTGCTTTATATATCTGGGTGCTCCTGTATTGGGTGCATATATATTTAGAATAGTTAGCTCTTCTTGTCACATTGATCTCTTTACCATTATGTAATGCCCTTCTTTGTCTCTTTTGATCTTTATTGGTGTAAAGTCTGTTTTACCAGAGACTAGGATTGCAACCCCTGCTTTTTTTGTTCTCCATTTGCTTCGTAAATCTTTCTCCTTACAATTATAGTCCATTTACTTTCAATAGAACACATCTGTGCAGTGAAAAACCCTTTGCCTGGGACAGTGACTCCTAGCCTGGCTGCATATGAGACTCACCTGGGCATTAAGGAGGCTTAATAAATCACCTTCTCTAGGAGACAGAGTCCAGGGAATCTGTGTATTTTAAAAGCTGCATGTTCCTGATACACAGCTAAATTTGGGAACCCCAGCCTAGGATAAATCAAGAAGTTGAAGAAGAGGTTTCTTTTCAGTAAAAGTTTCGGATAAAATAGAAACCTGAAAGGTGGAGATGCAAACAGTAACAGATTCTGCCGATAGCAGCTGCCTGCCACAAGCAGTCATAAATTGCACACAGTGTGGAAAAATTCACTCATCATGTTTTGGTTTGTTCAATCACACAAATAATTCAAATACCAAGGGCAGTAATTTATTTTGAGTCTATGCGTGTCTTTGCGCATGAGATGGGTCTCCTGAATACAGCAAACCAACGGCTATAGAACAAATGCAGGGACAAGGACCCTCTGGATTAGAGTCTGTGCACCTGCTCCAGGGGTTTTCTGCCTTGCCCTCTGTCCCCACAGTTCACACTTTGGGTGAGAGCAGGGCTGGGCCCCTTTTTAAAGACAGCCTGTTGTGAATTGCCTGCTTTCTCACACTCCTTCCTTCCTCAGCTCAGGCAACCCTCAGTGCTGGGGGCTCCTAAAAACATCTTGTTCAAGCCAGATTGTTAGCTTGTAAATACTCATGAAAACTTCTCCCAATACTTCATCTTCCATGAATTTGCAAATCGTATTTTGAGAAGGAAAAGTGGAACGCTGTTTGTTTCATTCTCTTTGACTTCCTGTGCTGGCAGTCATCCAGGCAAGGAGTGAAGAGGAGCATCGCTCATCAGGAACTCCATGCTTGGGGATCAGGATCTTGACTGGTAACTTGAATGTTTTAAGTGCCTTACTTTAGTCAAGATGCAACCTTTACAAACAGGCATTGAAGCAAGACACATTTCAGGACAGCAGAGAGCTGACATATGCAGTCTCAGAGCTTCAGTGGGCTCGAGTATGTACCCCTAAATCCTCGTTTGCCAGCTACTGAACCTCTCAGCCTTTCATTTTTTTTATTTTTAGAAAAGGGACACTCTTACATATAATTCATAGTACTGTTGTGCGATTGAGCTGGGATGAGTAGAACTCAAGAGTGTCTGCAAATAGTGAGTGCTTAATAGATGTTAACCTTTATTACCACCTGGGTGGGGTGCACCTCACAGCTCAAGAAATGATGTGAATTCCCCAGGATTGAGCCACAGGCCATGGGAGGCAGGAGGTCACCTATCTCCCGTGAGAATTGTATGTGACATACTCTAAAGGACATGGGATGTTCAAGGAATGGTGTGACTTTCACAGGATTGAGCCACAGGCCATGGGAGGTAGGAGGTCACCCGAGTCCCAGCTGAGATACGTTAGCAATGTGTTACTTTGTAGTAAGGAAGGACCCAGTAGAAGGTTGCTGGCAGTTTTCTCAGGGGAGCATGTCAAGAATTTCGCAAGTGCCTTAGCCAACTTGTATTTTAAAGCAATTAAAAAAGATGAGGTTGAGCGTAAGGAGGCATGATAGCCTTCTTCAATTAACTGGAAGACTGTGGGGTGCAAAGGAACTGGACTTCTCTGTGTGGCTGCAAGCTCTGAACTAGTGTGTTGGAATAGAAATCATAAAGCAACAAGTTTCAGCCCAACTTTGGATAGAACTTCCTGGCAACTACAGCTGTCAACCAGTGGTCTGGTTTGAATCACGGTAGAATGTTATCTAATTCGGGAATGGTTTGTTGAATGAGCATCTGTTAGAAATGGTAAGTAAGGACTTTTGCATTGGCTGATGGGAGGTTGTTCCAGTGACTTCGGAGTCCAACCCTTAACGTTCCTGATTTCACAAGCATAATCCAGTTATGTAGGAGACTTAAGAAACAGGGTGGTCTGATACTTGGTTTTTTTTAGATAATGCAAAGTAAAGCAGGTAAATGTTTTCTTAATGTATATGAATATATATATATATATATATATATATATGTTTGTGTACCTTAGTCGTTCTGTATGTTAAAATGTTTGAATCTATTTTCTTTTTAATGACTACTTGCCACGCTCCAAGGTCATCGTTTTGAGCAAGAGTTCTATGTAATTAGTGATATAGACATCATAAAAAAGCTAGACATTGTCTGAATATATACAACTGCCAGCTAAGAATTTGGAATTTGATATTTCAAATAAATTCCTGATTTTCTAGTCACAATCTGTTGCTCTTCACTGTCGAGGAAACGTCTAGCTCTGCTGTGGAAGGCGCCTTTGATAGTGGGTGAAGGATGTGGGAGAGGAGAAAGCTGTAGACATGCAGAGGCATGCTTCTGTCCGGTTTGTCTCGTCTAGCTTAGTTTCTCTTATGAGAATGGCATCAATTGTGGGCTTTTGAAATTTAAAAATTGTATTTAAATATCTGAGCTCTTCAGGTCTTCAAATGTATGCTTCCCCTTCCACACTGCAGCAACTACAATCATAAAGATAGTACTTACAGAAAAGCACACGTGCACAGGAATCCATGGCTAAGTGATTTTGTCTTTGGCAAGATGAAGGTGTTAGAGTCAAGCCTACGAAAACATGGCATTCTGCCTTCTGCTTCTAATCTCCTCTCCTTCCATTCTTTCCTTCCACACACTGAGTGCTCAGTAAATAGTTGTTGAATAAATGTTTGTTTGACAAGTGTTGCTTCTGGGGATTCTTCTTGCATTAGGAAACACATGTGATGGGGAAATGTTACTCTCCTTAACACTGTTGCATTACAGTTGATGGAAAAATTAAAGGTATGCATAGATGAGGATTCAAATTTGGATGAGCCGTATGGAGAGCCAATTTGCAACTTGAACGACTAATTTTATGCATATATTAGCTCAGGACATTTATTTTTTAGCACGGCATTTTATTGTTTCGCAGGGAATGAATATTTACAAAAATCCTGTCTACCATATGTATAGTGCTATGCATTCAGAGGGCATTCCATTAGTAAGAGTTTCGTATTGGAGATTTCCTTTTCCTTCTAATTCACAAGGCTGTGGACACATATATTTAAGCTCTCTTAAAAAACAAACATCTCTCACATTTACCTCTAATATGTTTAAGGTTAGGGAGGATCCAGGGATAAAATTTAACTGTTTTATCTTACATATTTATTATTTGCCTACTCATCTGATGGCAAGCAGAGATAGTCAAAATAAACACATAATTTCTTTACCAAGTGTCTTTTTTTTTTTTTTTTTTTTAGACAGAATCTCACTTTGTCACCAGGCTGGCGTGCAGTGGCAGCATCTCAGCTCACTGCAACATCCGCCTCCCGGGTTCAAGTGATTCTCCTGCCTCAGCCTCCCAAATAGCTGGGACTACAGGCGTGCACCCACCACGCACAGCTAATTTTTGTATTTTTAGTAGAGACAGGGTTTCACCATGTTGGCCAGGATGGTCTCCATCTCTTGACCTCATGATCTGCCCACCTCGGCCTCCCAAGGTGCTGGCATTACAGGCGTGAGGCATTGTGTCTGGCCTGTCCAGAGTTTTAAAGATAAAACCATGAGTATACTTATCACTGTGTACACAGTATGTGAAGTTTTAGCCCTGAATGCATTCATTCCCATAGCAGAAGGAATCCAAACACGTACACATAAACACACATGCACCACTGTGTTTGCCCAGCACTTCTCTTTTCATGAGGGCGTGCCTTTAGTGAGTGTGCATTTGCACTGTTGCCACAAAGACTCCAAGAGCCAGGGAAGCTCCCTGGGGAGCCTGCGGGTCGGCACTCAGTGCTGCTGGCTCCATAATCTGAAGCCATCACTGCAGCACCAGGGACTCCCTACACAGTACCTGAACCTTTAAAATTACAGAATGGACTTCGAGTTAGTAAATCATCTTACAACATTTAACGTTTGATGTTGTCTTGTGCTGTCTGCTAGAAAATGAGTGAAGCAAAGAAAACACATTAATTCAATTACACTTGGTGCTTTCTAGGCAAACAAGGCCTGGAGTGTTTACAAATGATCTTTTGCGAAATGTCTGTTATTGTCCCCAAAAATGAGAGCAAATGATATACGTGAAAGATGATATTTTAAAAACTCTGTATTCAATTATTCACACCAAAGGATATCCATTAAAATTATGAACATTTCTAAATATATTTCATGTATCATACATATATATATGTTATGTGTATAATTACATATCAACAAAAGAATTCTTGTTGCTCTAACCATGTAAGCAAAACAAAGATTTTGCAATATAACACTCATATATGCATATATACTGGCTGTTTGAATTATGAATTTATTTACAACTTGCCTAGATTATAATAAATGATTACTGTTCTATTATACAAACATAACAGTAAATGTTTTTTTAAATACAAAGACTGCAAATGAATACATGAAAAAATTACACACATGTACAATATTTATAATTTATAAATGCAAAGTTAAGACCTCTTTAAATTATTGCACTTGCGCATTTTACAAAGATTTTTGTCATACATACAAAATCATTTTTTTAAATTTACTAACTTATCAACTATGATAAAGTTAGATACTGTTAACTTGAAATTCTTTCTCCTTCCAATAGAGAGCCTATTAAAATTCCGGACACGGATTCATTGACTTTACAAGTCAGTTCTTTATGAGCACTGTATTTTTGATGGTGTACAGCCTGTATTACTCTCCAATAGTTTTTGGTCAGCAAGGTTATCAACAGCAAACTCTTAGATGCCTTAGCTACGTATAGATCTAGGATCTCTCTTGTTCGTATGTTCACGTAAAGAAAGCCATCTTGTGTTCTCAGAAAGAATGACGGTGCTGCATTTGTACAAATTTTGGTAACTATTTCACAGTGTGTTGGGCAAGCATGTAATTTCAAATAGGCAGGGGCTTTGTATACAAACACCTTCTCTGGGTAAGTCTATTGCACTCTCAACTTGCACACGAAATAAACACATAGCATATGCACCATACAACAGCTCATATGGAAAATAATATTCCTATATGTCACTTATATAGGCTATTTGTGATACAGCATAGGACTGGGTATTAAGGTGACTAAAGAAGAAGACGAAGGCTGTAATGCCCATGATATAATATTTCAGTTGGGCTAGAGTGTTAGATAATACTTTAAGAACTTGCAATAGAAACAAAACCTTTCTACTTAAACTTTCACAAATACGCAGTACCTCAAAAATATCAGATGAAAACTGAAATATGTAAACTGACTTCCCTATTTAGCAACCCTAGATTCAGCTGTAAGTTTCCACCTTGGTCCTGAGGTGACAACATCCTTTGCCCCACAGGGCCATGCCTGGCTCTGAATGCCATTGGTTACTTTTCTCCCACTGGCAGAAAAGAGCAGGCGGGCTCCCCATGGCTTTGCAAGGCCTGCTCTCCATTGTTGGGTTGAGAAGAGAAACATCAAGTGAGGACAGCATTGCTTCTTTGGATGTTAAATGTGTTTCTTG
This sequence comes from Alouatta palliata, assembly GCA_004027835.1. NCBI lineage: Eukaryota > Metazoa > Chordata > Mammalia > Primates > Atelidae > Alouatta > Alouatta palliata. The sequence continues at coordinate 24,936 of PVKV010019804.1, read as the reverse complement.
GGTAACATGAATGTCTTTCTCTTTGTTCTATCATCTTCTCAATTTAGAACGAGCACACCGCTGACATTTTATTTTTCTTGCCATTTTTATCATATAAAATACATCCAATGCTTCAGACAACCAAACTATTCTGTTGAAAAAAAGACCAAAAAAAAGTGTGCACTGCATTGGATATTACTAATTTAAACGTAATATAAATGGCTAAAGAAGTCAGCAATATATGTATTGGCAAAATAGTTATGCACATGTAAAAATCTCACAGCCATGCGCTGAAAGCATGGGGAAGCTGTAACAGGTGACATACTCGGCTGATTTACATTTTACAGTAATTAAAAAATCAGAGCAATATTTGCAATAGAAGAGATCCACTATAGTGATTAAATGAATATAGTCTTTAAAGAATTAAACCCTAAATAAAATCTGCAAAGTGTAGAAAGCAAACATATGTTTGAAATATGTAGAGAGAAGTGATTTTAAAAATCTAAATCATGCTTAGGTACCGGAAAGCCCCCAAAATCACATCATAACCAATGTCACAGTTCTTTGAAGTTCTTGCAGAAAAGACTGAATCTGAACAGTCCGTTGGTTATAGTCATCAGGGTATTTGTCAATGAAATCAAATAAAGGATAGAAATCTGATGAGGAGAGAAAGGTCCTATTCATCTAACTTGATAAAATGAACTGCAGATGAGTGCCTATAAATGTTTTCAATTATAGTTAAGCCAGAAAAGCAAAATAATAAATACAAGAATGAAGTAGTAAAATTGCAGTATTTAAAATAAAGGCACAGGCCAAGGCATGAATAATTTAGTCCTATTAAAGCTCAAACCTTAATTTTGAGTTAAAAGACCAGAAACACAATACCCAAACCTAAACCTATTAAAAAAAAAAAAACAGGTATCTAAGGATTTATGCCTCTATTTATATCCTGTACAAACATGTCTTGTATACACGAATATATCAGTAAAGAAAAATTAACTGAGATTTTATGAAATGAAAAAAAATCTAAAAAGCATGCCAAAAAAGAGGAAACCTATACTGAACAAATCTAGTTTCCAATTCGTTGCTTTTGTTGTGGTGAGAACAAGTCGTATGGGGCACCCCTATAAATATCTGTACCTTCCTTCCATTGAAGAACAGGAATGGGAACAATTGTGTCTAATATTTTGGTCTATTTTGCAAGATGGGTTTTTCATACACCTCTTAGAGAGAAGCACAGGTGGGAAACGGATCAGAGCCCCTGCCCTAGTAATAGGGCTGTTTTTAAGAATTAGTTTCCACATCCATTGTATTCACTTTGAACTTTTTCTAATTAATTAATTCACATTGCCCGAATTCAGTATTTCATGTTATTGGCAGGCATTTATGTTTCCAGGGACATTTTTAGCTAAAAAACATATTCGCTATGTTCAAAAGGTAATGGAATAATTGCATATGACCATAAAACTTGTCTATTACAAATCAACGTAGCCAATATAAATTTCTGCAAATTGAATATCCTACATATCCTCATAGCTGGTTTCTAAATTTACACTGGGTGGAAAGTTTGGCACAATACACAATATGACCTTAATAAGAACTCATCAAAACTGTTGTTAGTAAAAACCGTCTCTTGGCTTCTGGTGTTACATTATTTTTTTTAAGAAAAGATCTGGGAAAAAGACAAGAAATAGAACTCAGACGTTTGTCTGCTAAACGTATCTGACAAAATACAAAAATATTCTTAACTGCATGTTTTTCAAAACAAATTATTAACTAAATATTACTGCATCCTGGGTCCTTTTATTTTAGGTACATCTGTGATTACTAAGTAAATCTTACACATGGTACAAGCAATATTGATAGTTTATATCAAAATACAGTCTTTCGTTCAAGCTGTGCTTCTATTACGAAAATATTTCACAAGAAATTAGCCAACCAGTAAATCCAATCACATTCCTTTGGGAAACTGTTCAAAATAGAGATTACATAATACACTTCCCTATAATAAATGAAGAGAATTTTCTGTAATAACATAAAAATTTAAAAGTAGCCACAAGAGTCCTAACGCCATAATTATTTTCTATATTAAAAAAGAGAATTCATATATTCTTTTAGAATTTTGTAATTAAGCAATAAAATTAAATAACATATCCTTTCCCAAGTTAAATTAGATGACTAAATTAACTTTTGTGAATTAAGTTGTATTTGGTAGAATCCAGCTTCATAAATTTGTATGCAGAAAAATATGTAACTTGTTCAAATTCAATTACATGAATACACTAACAAAAAATGACACTTTCTTGTCCACTATCAAGCAATATGTATTTTCCATCAAGAAAAGTCATTGTTTTTAAGGAATGGAAGAATGGGCTGATTTATATTTTTTCCTACATGTTTGCTTCTCTCTTCCTCTCTTCTGTCTCTCGTCTGTCTATCATATATACACGTATGTATATGTCTACATACATGAGTGTGTATCCTATATACATCTATGTGTATGTTCTACATATATTACATCCTTCCATGTATATGTGTGTACCTCTAGCCACAGTGGTACTTCTCTTTCTTTAATTATTACATTTTATGTCATAGTGTATAATTAAAACAGCAAATGGAGCTCCATGTAGGGAGGATGGCAACTTTCAGAAGCCCAGAAGAAAACTGAACACATAGTGTTAATTTTAAAATAAGAACAGTGCTTACATAGAGCCAACCCTGCTACAACATAAATAAACCATGTTATAGAAGCCTCTGATTTAATTTTTGCACAAACCAGGCTCATCTGAACAAAATGCCTATGGTATTAAATATGTAGAAGCATTTTTTCAATTTTATTTTATTAAAAGTGATATTCCAGTTTCCTGCCACGTGAAAAGTGAATAAGTTATCTGTTATGATTGGCCTGTCACTTCCTGAGTGAGTCTCTGTCTGATTCCTTCAGGTTAGAACAGGGTTGGAGGTTACTGTGCCATTGTGCCAAAAATTTTTAAAGTATTAATATGCACCAGAAGTGACTCCCTTATAATCTCTGTAGGAACGGGTGCAGAGTATTACTTTGAATTGTTCAAAACACTTACATTGTATAGTAATACTAGTCAAGCAAAAAGCTGTAAAGAAGAAACCACAGGTTTCTATGGAGTGATTTGATCTGCGAGAAGAGTAAAGAGAACGGAAAGAAGGTCCAACATGATTGTACTACTTCCTGCTTCTGTTGCTGTGCTATCGACAGAACGCTCATGAAACAGGACCATGCGGCATGTGGAAAGACATAAATGAGAGGTGAATGCAGCAGGTCAAAGTAAAATCACAAAAGACACATTTTATGGTTTGATGTTTGAAAAAGAAATGTATGGTACTTTAATTAAACAATGTTACGAATAAACCTTTCATTGTGAATATGAGTCTAAAATTCTGCGATGACACAAAGTGAAAATATAAAGAAATCATTATGAAAAATTTACACTTTATATCCATAAGAGTTGTCTGTTAAAAAAATTTCAATGCCTTGCTTTTATTTTGTTCTTTATGCAAAGGGTTCAGTAAAATTGCTAAGACATCAGTGAAAAAAAATTTAAAAATTGTCATCTTTTGAACTGATACTTGAAGTTCTGAGATTTGTTGTAACGTGTACCTCATCTCTTAAGGTCTGCTTCTTTCAGTGTTATATTTATTCATCTCAGCCCTTTAGTTTGAACTTAAAAGAATATGTTTGGTCTGTCTAACTAAATTCACGAAGCTCTGAAATAAGAATTTGACGTTTTCCCATCGCTGCTTACTCTGTAACCTCAATGACATTTGTCCTGAGGCTGTGGACTACAACTCAAGTTAATTACAAGTAGGTCACACATGAATATTCACGATAGTAATGTGTAAAAATTCCTATTTATAACCAACAACATCAAAGCAACATTGATGTCAGAGCCCAAGTACAATACCATAATAGTACCATTTTCAATCCTTATTAGAAAGACACAATGGAAAAGTACCCCTTCTGAAGAATTTTTGTCCAATTCCATTAAGGCCTCAGCAATATCAGCCTATTAGAAAAGGCTGGTTTGCAAGTCAAATGGAGTCACTTGGCCAGCTGATTTCTGAACATGGGGTGGTCCTGGTTGTTCACTGTCTATGATGCCTCACAGAAGAGACTGGCGGGAAGTCCTTTGCTTGACTTATTTACTTGATGTTGCCTTCTTGAAGAGGTCTGCACCCTAGTTACCAGGTGTAGGTTCCCCCCGCCCCCCCAAAAAAGGAAAAAATGTCAAAGAAGCAAGATGAGGATCTGTGGGTGGGACGGCGTGTCGGGTGATCAGTGCTCAGTCTTCACATGCAGCTGCCTTCTGAGCCACAGAGGGGGATGAAATCCAAGTTGCAGTCTCCTCCCCTCGAATCACCTTCTCCCACTGACTGAGATTATCCCTAGGGATCAAAGATGCAGTTTCAGGTGAAGCTTATTAAAGGATTTCTGGATTTTGTCGTGAAAAGTAACCAAACAGTCCTGTGCCATAGCTTTGCACAGTGGCATTTTATGAGGCTGATGGTCATTGGTGTGACATGGCCAGGCGGGCTCTTGTGATGGCTGCTCAGGAAAGAGACTGAGCGGCACCAGGGGGTCAGAGGCATCTGGGCTCATCTGCTCTGGCCTGCAAGAGCAGCAGCAATGCTAAGGCTCAGCGTATGTCCTTTCTTAGTAAGAAGGATGACCTTGAACAGGGAAAGAGCCCTAGGTGTACTTCTGAGGAATCTGTGGGATCGTGGAAAGGAGGAAATGCCACAGCAGAAGGAATACTCGGTGACAACACAGACCTTCCTACTGAGAAGTGCCGAGAGTGCTTCTTCCTGGAGGGGTCTAACCTCCTCACCTTACACTGGTTCTTATTCTGAACACTGTGACATACCTACAAAGTCATCCGAAGTTACGCCTGGCACAAACTTTTGAAATTTTCTTGTTACAGTAAAACTGTGCTTGTGCTCTGGTAACACCTCACCCAGGGCAGCCTCATGTCTCTAGTTCTCTCCTCTTTCTCTTGAGGTGTGTGTAGGTCAAGTGTCATGGGCACTGTCATCTCTAACTGCATGATCACAACCACCACACAACCATCTTACTCCACAAGGCTACCCCGGCAGGGCTCTTAGCCACTTTCCGGTGTAAAGTCACAAGGGAATCTTGGCATTGGCAAACACAAAACTCCTATGAGGCATAGTTTCAAAACTCTCTCAAATTTATTTTAGCAAACAGGCTAAGCTATATTCAGATAGACAAAACTCTAAAATAGAACTGAAAAGTATGGCCCTTTTAACCTTTGTAACCTATCATCAAATATCATTTTTCCAGACCCTAGAAACTTTCTGATGTATTGGAAAAAGCCATACACTAATTTTGGTATGTTTCCTTGAACACCAATGATACATCATAAACTTTTTAAGTGTTAATAAGATTCAAGTGGCCATGAAGAGATTCTGTGGTCCAGCCAAGTGTACCGAAGCAGGAGTGTGGCAGAGCTGCCCACAGGGTAGACACGGTTCTCAGAGCTCTACTGGGAAGGTGCCTCCACAGCTCCCTGCAATGCTGGGCATGCACAGTCAGCACTCATGCCCTAGCTTCCAAATACCTGGTGTAAAACACACAGGATTTCTGGACAGAAAGGACTTTTGAAGATTGCCTAGTTTTTTAAAACATCTTGGAATTTACATTGATATTTCACTTTCTCTTTAATTCTGCACACATTTTTATAACCGAATTCTCTCAAGTATCATCTGGCATCACACTCCAGATTTCCCATTATGACTTAGGCCTTTGTAGTAAGGTAAGACTTTAATAAACTAACCAGGGATTAAGGTCAATTAAGGCTCAACAAAACAACGTGGGATGCTACATTCATCTCCACAGAAGCAGGGAGGAAAGAGAAACCATCTCTTAAATACTACATATATAAACTTTTTAATATTGCTTATTGATCTTGTTTTCCTTGAAAAAAGTAAAAAAAAAAAAAAGTTTCCACAGCAGAAATTAAGAGTATACTAAGTTTCTTGTTTTGTGTAAAACTCTCTGGCCAGCGTCTGTCCTCTGCCCTCCCACAGTGCCTCCACTCCACCCGGCCCAGGCATAGCTACAGCTAAGAAGTTAAAACATGGCCCTGAGCCAATTCACCTGGAAAGGACTCACACGCACAGCTGCTGGCTATCACCCTTTGACTTCCTCAGAGGGAATTCATAAAGTAAAATGAAAATCTTTAAAACTATCCAAGGTTCTTAACTGAGTTCACTCTTAAAAAGGATGAGGAAGGAATAGGGAGAAATATGAATCTAGAACAGATAACAGATGGCTTAAATGTCTTTTTGGAAGGAAAAAAAAGTACTTAAAGAGGAAGGGGTCATCCACTTAAGGTCCCCTTGTTCCATTAAACAAAAATCTGTGATTTAGTCAGCCTCTTTCTGCACAGGCATCCTGAATAGACACCACTGCGTTGTCTTTTTAAAAAGAGCATTGGGCAGGTCCTCTGCAAAATAATCATAAAAACATTTTCCTCCTTTTTGGTGTATGAAGGACTTTATATGAATAGACACTTCACATATACTTGGAAGACTTTATAGGAACAGACACTCTTCACGGATGCATGGTGTACTTACACAGGGACATACTGTGGCTGAGTCAGGATAGCCGGGGGGGCCTCTTCCTCTCACAGCACCCACTCCATCTGTCACTTGGCAGAATGAGGCACCCCGCCAAGGCCTTTCTGTCCCAGGCCTAAGGACCTCCAGTGACAAGGCCCCCTCAGGCCCCCTCTCGCAAGGCCTGAAACCAAGCTGGCATTGCAAGGAGTGCACAAACTCCCTTTTTGAAAGAAACAACTAGTACCCCACCCCGACTGAACATGGGTGTAAGAAAGCGGGAAGGGTCCCCCATACCGAGACAGAGACCCTTCCAGTCACTTGGTCATCTGGGTCCTATGTCTGGCCCCAGCCCCCAGCCTGTTCCCTCTGTCCCTCTCTTCAGAGTGCAGCCAGAAGGAGCTGCCCGAGCACCCAAGGTGCTTGAGGCTCATCTTTGAGGAGAATCGAAGCAAAGGGAACAAGTCGCACCCCTGGGGAAGCCAGGTAAGGAGGCCCGGAGCCCCTGAGCACAACAACTCGACACCTAGACAGACACACAGCCCACAACATACGGATGGACTGAAAAAAATCACATACAGATCTCAGGTTTTTAGAAAAACATTGTTACAGCTTCAACCATTATACATACCTGCATGCTTTAAGGAGAGGCTCCGTGGGAGGGAGGATCTGGGTAAGGGTTGTATAGCAGGGAATGGCTACGGCATTGTAGAACCCAAGCTGCCTCCGTGCAAAAACCACGGATAAGAAACAAAAGTGCGCATTAGTGATTCTAGTGATACTTCTATTTCTTCAGTGAATGTTCTGTTTCTGAAGCCTAATTATAAAATTAAATGTTCTAGTTTTGCTGTATGTGATATTTGGGTTCCATGAATGCTGTTAGAGAGTATATTTTAAAATGCATTCTAGAAATAAAACACGTAACGATGCAAAACATATTAGAAAAGTTCATACCTGTTGAAATCTAAGACCCAAGAACATTAAGTGACATTCTGCTAATAGATCGGCCAGTGGCTACTCAAAGTTTGTGCTTGTCTCCGGTACCCTCACTGCTTTCTTGCAGACACTTCAGCGCACAGCCTGATACTCCTCCGTACACATGCTCTGTCCGCCCTCGGGCTCAGGGTGACCGCAACGCGTTCTGCCTTTCTGCTGCTCTTGGCTTTGGTGCCTTGTGTGGTCTCCCATTATTTTATTCATCCTCCCTGCCCTCTTATTTGAATTAAAATAAATGTCATTGGTTTTATCATAGCTCTTTCCATTTACTGTTCTTTTAATATGTCAGATTTCAAAGTTTTAAAATCTGTAGTACTTTAAACAAAACATAAAGAACATTTTATCAGGCATTCTGGGTCACCATGTAAATAAATGACGCTATCTCAGACTGGCCTACTGAAGGCCAGATGTAAAAGATACGTAATGATTAGCCAGAGAACACAGATTGTCTAGTCATAAGTCGCTGGCCACGAGGCTGCGACATGTACAGGATAAAACTAGCTCTCTAGACGAGGTGACCCCCAAACCACAGCTCACCTATTTCTCTAAAATACTGAACGTCACTGAGATGCATCGAAGCATACAGAAGACTTTAATTTATGTGGTTCCTTCTTGTTTTCTCCTGTTATAAAGCCTTTCGTCACAGCACTCTTACTAGAATAGCGCCTGTGTTATTTCCATTTTTAACTTTATGGCTATGCAGAGGCTTTTTATTCTAATATTTAGCAGATGTCATGGGGCAGAAGATCCCAGAAAAGATATTAATTATTAGAAATTAGAGTATTTCATCATTATGGCAAAAAATAATTTCACAGTAATCAACTATTTAGAAGCAATATGGTTGGTAAAATATTAACTGATTGCAGAAAAGTTTCTTTAAACCTTTCTTATTCTATAAATGAAAATCAAACTATTCTAAAACAAACTATTATCATAACTAAAAACACTAGAATAAAACTCATAGGCTGACAGCATCAGTGAGAAATCTCCATCTATCCCATGCGTTCTGTTGGGATGACTGTTAACTATTTGGATGGAAAATAATTTTAGATCTCTATCTTAAATTACATAACAAGATACATTTCAAACAAGTTAACGAATCAAATGTAAAGTCATAAAAAAGTAACGAAAGAAAATATAGGCAAATATATTTAATCTCAAGGTGGGAAAGAACTTTTCAAATACAACACGAAAAGCAGACACCAAACAGAAAGGACTAACAGCTGTGACTCCATATATGGGAAAATTCCATAAACAGTGGTAAAAAGGGACAAAAACTGCAAAATACACTTGCAGTAAACATGATAGGTATTCAGGCCCCCTTTCAAATCCAGAAGGAAAAGTGAGCACGCCATCAGAAAAACAAGACAGGGACATGAGTGGAGGCAATGGCCATTCATTCAGCCTCTTTGTTGTGCTGGTGCCCTCTGTGAGCTGTGGACGTGCCTAAGTTTTATATAAATTAATTTTAAATAAAGTAGGGAAATTTCAGAACTTATCAAAAACCACCATGCTGTGAATTTTTGAAACATTTTCTAAACTTATCTGTATCATAATTATTTGCCCACAACTAACTTCGTTGTTATGCCATTAGAAGATTAGATAGTTAACAAAAACCATACTCTCAGAAATACATTACGCCACACACACACAGATGCAAAATAACGAGGCACAAGACCTCTGAAAAACATTAAAAAATAATAAATTATGTAGTAAGACCTGGAAAGAGGATAATTAATGTCAACTTATGCTGAGACAAAACGCTAAATGTACTAAAATAGTAAGCATTATTTGTCATAAAAAAATGGACCTGAATAAAAATCTGTAATGTAACTCTCCAAAAATATCTTTGTTTATCCAATGACAAAATATTTTCTGCTTGTTAAAAATATAACAATTCAAATTCATCCACCCACTCTATTTCAAGTCAGAAAAGAAAGCCTACTGACTGCAATGGCAGCTGTAGAAAGGAGTCATGGCAAAGACAGAATGAATTCTTTAAATCCGCAGAGATTTCCTAACGTTGGTCTTATTGTCCCCAAACTGTCTAAATGGAGAAGGTTTCAAGTGGTTCTAGGTTCTGTCCCCTGAGCACTAAGCCTTTCCAGTCCACAAGGCAGCCAGACCCCCAGGATTCCTCACTGTGGATTTTAGCCTTGGGAACCGAATCAGTGGTTGGTGGTGGTGGTCAAACCCAGATTAAAAGTATAAACTCTTTTAGAGTCTACTTTCCTGAGTGTCTTAGCAAATGAAGGCTCATCTGAGTAGATGATTATTCCAGGGTAAACAGCTGTTCTTTTTCTAGTTCTCAACTCCTGTAAGATACATTTCTAAATATTAATCACCAGACCTGCCTCGAATATCCTTCACATATCATAAGATGACAAATGCTTTCCATTCGTGTATGATTTGATGCCCACCTTAAACTATTTGACTTGAGCAATTACAATTTACTTTAATAATTCATACCTGGCCTTGTGGGACTTCATCCTTCTTGTCTCTGTCCATCATAGGAATAGGCTGTATTCCCAATTTCTTCATTTCATCACCCTAAAATAAATGGGGGGAAAATCATGCTTTCTCAAATTTCAAACTGTTATAAAATTTTCATATTATATAATTATTCCCTTTGCTCATTCATTTTCTTCCAAAAAAATAATATTTGTGGTTGTTAACCCAAGAAAAAAATGTCAAAATAATGAAAAACTTAATGTACCATTATTTTGTACTTGATCTTGATTTTCTCCATTACTGAATTACCAGAAACCCAGCCATCATTACTGGTTGCATTTTGCAGAAGTTAGTAAAAAATGTGATAATAAGAGGAGATGCAGTAAACAGTGAGAAGAAACAATAATCACAAGATATGGAATAACCTCCAGGCCCTTCTCCCTTTCAGATGACCTTCCAATGCATGGGACTCAGTGAAGTGTGGCTTTCCAGAGGAGTATTTACAGAGGAAGAATAAACAACAATACTCTGCTAAAATGTGCTAGTAAAGACACAGAACAACTGACTACACACATCATCTAATTTACAATTACAGGTAATAGTTACTAAAGATTCACTATGTTGCAGGAACTGAGCTATTTGTAAATATTATTTCATTTAACTCATGAAATACTTTAAGATATCTTATTCTCATTTTACAGATTTTATAAATTATCTTGCTTTTTATTTGCTTGTTAAACTTAAAATTTGCTACAATCTTCTTCCCTAAGAGTTCCTATTTTTCCTAACTCCCCACTCTTCCCTCTTATTTCTTTATTATTTTAGTAATGTTAGTTAAGTTTTCAGAAATCAGAAGTACAATCTAGAAACTTCCCCAGACTTGCTAAAATAGGGCCTACAAACAAATTACTATAACCATAATTAGGAATTTTTACATACAGGACCAAAGTACTCGTCCTGACAAAGTAAAGCCACTTGGAGCATAGCTGCTGCTCCATTGTTACTGCTTTAGTTTAAAAATCAGTGGTCTCAAACTTTCTGCTTCTGTATGAGACATACTAAGCCCCTGGCTCTCAAAGACCTGACAAGTCAAACAAGGAAACAGCTTTTTAAACAAACAGATTTGAATATGTACTGGAAACAAAAATGCTAAAATGGAAAAGAACCCAGTGCTACCGACCATGCCTATAATGGAGTGCTGAGCCAATCTGAGGCTTTAACAGAATGCAGAGGGCAGGAGCGCAGTCCAGGCAGAGGCTGCGGGGAACAAAGACCTACATGACAGTGAGGGGCTGAGACAGGGAATATGCCTGCACAGGCCGTGTGCAGGGGGCCGGCCACATGGGCTCTCCACACAGAGGTCGATTTTGGTCTGTATTACAGCAGAGGACCTGACGCAGGGTACTGAAGGAATCCGAATTATCATCATCCCTATCTGATAAACTGGCTTGAGGTTAAATACCAAGTGCCAAAGCAGACATTTTATCTCAAGCAAACTGGCACCAAGGACCACAATATTCATTATTTATGCACAAATTCTAAAAGGTAAAAGTGGGGAATTCAGTTAGAAAGTTGTAGTACCCCAGGCATGATTTGGTGATGATTCAAAGCAGGGGAATGATCATGAGGATGGAGAGAAAAGACAGGACTTTATAGATACTGGGATCAACTGTCAAGACTTGGTGAATGTATTTCTGCTTCTTCCTATGGACTATGATGAGGTCAGTGAAGACTGCGCCTAAGAGCATGCGGGGAGCCAAAGCAACATCTGCGGACTGAATAACCAGTGAATAACAGAAAGGGAAAAAAATCTCCATTATATATTGGTCACATTTTGGCATTAAAATCTCCAGCTTTTAATCCTGCACCTTCCTTTTGCTTTAAGTTGTCCTTTAATGACTGCACGTTTTCCACATTCATCTAGAATATAGAAATCGTATTAGAATCTATAGCTATGCCTTTCTCATAGCAATCCTGTACCTAAACAAAAGGTGCCTTTTTAGTATGAGATAAAAAGTTATTTCACAAACAGTGCAAGGTTTTTGCTCCTGCTGGCATAGGAGAGATGGCTTCATGAATTTCCTTTTCTTTTTTAAAATGATCCTTACATGGGATTGATTTACGTTAACATGTCAGCAACCACAGCTGCAGACTTCAATTCGGGGAATGTATCAAGCAACTCGACTTTTCTTGGCTTCTTGAGAGCACTTCCAGCATCCTAGTGTAACTCTGTACAGGTGCTATGGTGTTATTCATAACACAATGAAAAATAGGCAAGAACCAGAAGAGGTCACTTTTTACTGAAGTAAATGATTTACCGGAGAGACGAATTGCTCAGAGATGGTAAGCGTCACAGAGTGTTTCAAGCACAGTATTTTAAGTGGATACTTGCAACACTTGAGCTCACCACAATAGCAAAAGGAAGTTGCTTCAAAATTATTACAGTAGTGCCACATGTACTACAGTTAATTTCATGCAGTTACAATTGAATATGGCATCTTTATGTTTGTTTACCTTTCTCGTCACAGTCTATAATGGTGTGACCATAAGTTTTGATAAATCTTAACTTATCATATATTTGCATGTATTTTATGGTAGTAAATGACAAAACAGAGTAGTCTCTACACATACTTTATCCATTTATGGCATACCTAAATTAAATTTTTTCAATATTTCTAGGCTATGTTGCTCTATATTGTTGTCACAAATCTCCAAAAAATCTTCCAATATATTTACTGAAAACTATCTGCATAGAAGTGGATCCACACAGTTCAAACCTGTGCTGTTCAAGGGTCAGCTGTACATCTACGTCACTCTTCCTACTTGAGTCTGATGGTTACTAGGTTCTGACACACACAATAGAATAGAAGGCTCATGTGAAACCATGCATACACGATGTACAAGGAATTCTGGGAGAAATCATGCCAGGAGTATAATGAACTCAAGGTCTGTGATCTTCATACAGTAAAAAAATACTTTGGCTCTACTATTATGAAATAATTCAGCATGATAAACTCTTCCCACTAAACTTGTAGCTGATTTGCTGTTTATGTTTTACATACATTCTTCTGTATGAGTGACATGGAAGATTGAATCATCAGCTGCTTTGTCCTCCAAATTTACTTTTATTTCATCAAACCAGAAGAGGTTCTCAAAAGAGTTATAGTTTTTTCCATAAAGTAATTTTTGAATACGCAAAGACATAGGTATTTGTGACTCGACTGGATAGGAGAATTATATTCTACTTATTCACATACAATTCAATAAGCAAATTGAGCAGTACAATGCACATTACTGATAAATTGCATAATTCAGTCAAGAAAAGGTGTTAATATAAGTCATTTATGTGTTGTTTCAGGAGTATTATAAATTAACATTCCATACATTCTGAGGAACTCATAGTTTACAGGTGAGGTAACTATTGATTATATTTACATATTCTCAATGTCTATGGTGCAAAACAATTATTTTCCTGAATATTTAACTTCAGGCAGATATATCCCATATTATGGGATCCTCTGAGTACTTTGTCCAGTGCCTATCTAAAGTAGATGGCCGGTAATGTCTACTGAATGAAGGAAAGATCAGCTGTTAAGTAAGATAACTGTCATACTATTGTTCAGTGAATAAGTTCCTAAACTCTTTCAGTTGAGCTCAGAGAATTAGACACATATGCAAGTAACATGTAAAAGAATGATCATTCTCTCTTTGTATCTGCATAACTGCTAAATCCTTTAGTATATGATTCACCACAGTTTTCTAAAATAACTATCAACATGAACAACTAAGGTATTTTTAGCAATTTATCCATACATTGAATTTCTCCTCACTATCTATGTTAATAAAAGAATCAAGGACATACCTCAGCCCAGAATTCTGCGTATATATCATTTGCCGTCAATTTTGTAACAGGCCACAGTTTTGTCACAGAACAAAGATCACAGGCAGTCATCATCAAACCAATTACACGGTCTCTAGAACACAATATAAGACTGGTCAGCACAGCATTTGCACATTTATAATAAGGACTAGAAAGACTTCTGTATTTCAGGAGTGAAGCCTAAGTACTTATTACTTCCTGAAGGAAGAATGATGGCATTAAAGAACACATACAAGTAACAGCTAGGACAGTGAATGGAATTAAAAATTAGTGTCATTTAACCATGAGTCACTTCTATCTTAAGTCCCATGAGGAGTGCATCATATGTTCCTGTTGCCTCAATGTTACTGAAGAAATCAAGTATAATGTAGGCTCTGGCTAGGCTGTCATCTAAATCCCCTGGTACACTTTCATGACTATGAGCCAGACTTTCATTTTCATTGAATTTTGGAAATTTAGAGCGGGAAGGTATCTTGAGAGAAAATCTATCCCAATCCTTTCATTTTATATTAGGAAAGTCTGAGGTGCACAGAAATGAAATGACTTCCAAGGGGACAGGAATTTGTGGCCAGGACAGAGGAGGAGGTGGCTGTGACATGCTTCCTCGCTCCCCCCGTGCAAGTGTGCGTGCTGGGTGCAGCCTCCAAACACTGCGTTTCCCGTTAGCAGATATTCAACACCTGCCTTGCCACTAAAATGACTTTTCCCTTTTCTGCTGCTTGCATTCCTAACTATGTGCTCCATGTCTGACTTTGTTTTCTAAATATGGCTTGGTTTAATCTTCCCCCTTGAAGAAAAATAATAACTTTAAAAAATTCACAGACCTAATCCCTACAATTTGAATAGATTTGGTCTAGTGATATGTGGCTGTCTATGTGAAGTCTATACTTAACAGAACAATTAAGTGGTAGTAATTAACGAAGTTTAAGGTACAACCTTATCTTTTAAAAAGCAAATTACATAACTGTAAAAGACAAATTATCAGCAAGATTACAAAAGTGTGTAATGAGTGAGATCATGCTTTTATTTCTAGCTCCCATCTCAGTTCTAATGAGTTCAAGCAATCCCTGCCATTAACCACTGCCTCACCTCTGCCAGGTCCACGTTCTCCGTCTGTGGGCACAGTCCTCTCCTAGCTCCCAGGCCTGTCTTGACCCAGCAGACAGCACATTAGCAGCATCTACCTGTCAATGTGGCAGAGACTCTGCTCTGCTAGTGCTCTTAGCATATCTCAGCTCAAGCTAAGATGTTTGGATACCTAGAATACCCCGATTCTTATATTACCATGAATCACAAAGTTCTTTATTTACCATCAACTCACTTCCTTTAGCCCGTTTAAGTAATCATCTCTTTCGTCACCTTACTTTTTGTAAGGGCACATTGCAGGAGGGTTTCAGGTCTCTTATAGGTCAGACTAAATCACTTTACAAACATTGGTTAGACTTATGCATATCCTTCCTGTAACCCCAAACAGATGCCATGTGAAGATTCAAATCCCTTACAGTGATCAGGGAACTAAAAGATTTTCTTAATGAGGTACTTTCCAAGAACTTTATGCTTTGAAGAATATTTATTTTTGGATTTGGACTTCTAAAGTAATAAATATGACGTTTTTCAACAGGTAAATTCATTTAAACACAAATCAAATGTGAAAAACTACTGTTTACAAATAATTACTTCATATGTTTAAAATAATTCAGTTTCATTCATTTATATTCACCAAAATAAGCAACACTTATCATGGTGAAATAATCTAATAAGCTTTATCTCAAAAAACCACTTTCATAAATCTGTAAAACAAAAGAAATGTCAATGGAATTGGGCATTATAAAACATGAAAGTAATTTTCTCATTGGAAATTATTCCCAACGTAAAGTTGCCAATATAAGGATTGAAAGAATTATAAAATAGTTATTTAGATTTCACTGTCAGAATCACTTAGACAAAGCACAAAAAATAAAACAGATTAGAAATTTGGCATTAAATGTCTTTAATAAATATAATTACTTGTTTTTTACTCCCAATTACAAACCTGTTAGATGGCCTTCTCCTTTGCCACGATGGTAAGTTTCCTGAGGCCTCCCCAGCCATGCTGAACTGTGAGTCAATTAAACCTCTTTCCCTTATAAATTACCCAGTCTTGGGTACTTCTTCATAGCAGCATGAGAATAGACTAATACAATAAATTGGCATTGAGAGAGTGGGTTACTGGTATAAAGATACATGAAAATATGAAAGTGACTGGAACTAGATAACAGGCAGAGGTTAGAAGAGCTTGGATGCCTCAGAGGAAGGCAGGAAAATGTGGGAAAGTATGGAACTTCCTAGAGACTTGTTGGAACTTCCTAGAGCTCAAAACACAGGAAGATGTGGGAAGATGTGAATCTTCCTAAGACTTGTTGAATGGCTTTGATCAAAATGCTGATAGTGATAAGGACAATGAAGTCCAGGCTGGTCCAGGTGCTCATGGATAGAGATGAGGAACTTGTTGGGAACTGGAATAAAGGTCACTCTTGCTATTCAAAGAGACTGGTGACATTTTGCACCTGCCCTAGAGATCTGTGGAACTTTGAATTTGAGAGAGATGATTTAGGGTATCTGGTGGGAGAAATTTCTAAGCGGCAAAGCATATAAGAGAAAGCAGAGCACAAAAGTTTAAAAAATGTGCAGCTTGATGATGCAACAGAAAAGAAAATCTCATTTTCTGGGGAGAAATTCAAGCCAGCTGCATAAATTTACTTAAGTAACCAGAACTGAGTGTTAATCACCAAGACAATGAGGAAAATGCTCCAGGGCATGTAAAAGACCTTCATGACAGACCCTCCCATCATAAGCTCAGAGGCCTAAAAGGGAAAAATGGTTTTGTGGGTGCCTCCTGCTCTATGCAGCCTTGGGACATGGTACCCTGTGTACCAGCTGCTTCAGCTCCAGCAGTGACTATAAAGGGCTAATGTACAACTCAGGCTGTTGCTTCAGTGGGTGTAAGCCACAAGCCTTGGTGGCGTCCATGTAGTGTTGGGCCTGAGGGTGCAGAGAAGTCAAGAACTGAGGTTTGGAAACCTCTGCCTAGATTTCAGAGGATGTATGGAAAAGCTTGGATGTCCAGGCAGAAGTTTCCTGCAGGGGCAGGGCCCTCAGGGAAAACATCTGCTAGGACAGTATGGAAGGAAAATGTGGGGTCAGAGCCTCCACACAGAGTTCCCACTGGGATACTGCCTTGTGGAGCTGTGAGAAGAGGGTCACTGTCCTCCAGACCCCAGAATGGTAGATCCACCTATAGCTTGCACCATGGGCCTGGAAAAGCTGCACTCAATGCCAGCCCATGCAAGTCACTGGAAGGGGAACTGTATCCTGTAGAGCCACAGGGGCAGAGCTGCCCAAGGCTGTGGGAGCCCACCTCTTGCATCAGCATGACCTGGATGTGAGACAAGGAGTCAAAACAGATCATTTAGGAACTTTAAGGTTTAATTATTGTTCTACTGGGTTTTGGACTTGTATAGTGCATGTAACCCCTTTATTCTGACAAATTTCTCCCATTTGGAATGGCTGTATTTACCCAATGCCTGTACCTCTACTGTATCTAGGAAGTAACTAACTTGCTTTTGATTTTCAGGCTCATAGCTGGGACTTGTGTCTCAGCTAAGACTATAGACTTGAACTTTTCAGTTAACACTGAAATTAGTTAAGAATTTGAGGGACTGTTGGAATGAAATGATTGTGTTCTGAATTATAAGGATGTGAGATCTGAAAAGGGCCAGGGGCAGAATGATATGGTTTGGCTGTGTCCCCACCCAAATCCCATCTTGAATTGTAGTCCCCCTACTCTTGTGTCATGGGAAGGACCAGGTGGAGGTAAACAAAACATGGAGGCAGTTTCCACAATCCTGATCTCATGATAGTTAGTTGTCACAAAAACTGATGGTTTTAGAAGGGGCTTCCCTCTGCGCTGGGCACTCATTCTTCTCTCTACTGCTGCTATGTGAAGAAGGACGTGTTTGTTTCCCCTTCTGTCATAATTGTAAGATTCCTGAGGCCTCCCCCTAGCCATGCTAAACTGTGAGTCAATTAAATCTCTTTCCATATAAATCACTCAGTCTTGGCTATGTCTATCAGCAGCATGGGAATGGACTAATACACTGTCTAATAATTGATTTCTAGGACCCTAAATTCACTTGTTAGTCTTTGCTATTTATAAAGTTAAAAAATTATTATGTGTAAGGTATTTGTGAAGTCAGCACTGTATGTCTCATGTAAACAAATTATTCATCTGCATTTGAAACACACATGACAGTAACCCTCATACACAATTGGGCTTTGGTTGTTTCATTTTTAAAATAAAAATCATAAAAATTACCTAGTGTCTTTAATCACAGTTGTGGTCAAAATGTCAGTATGAGTAACATAATAGTTAATGACATATTAGTAAATGTCAGGGGTAGGTGGTAAGGTCCACTGGTAAGGACAAAAGTGGGAAGCAAGTGTCAGAAGATTAGGACTTCCAGCAAAAGTTAAGAGAATGGAACTCCAGCTCCAGAATGAATAAAACAATGGCTGAAATTTTTTTAAAAAATTACTAGGACAAAAAATGCCAATGATCAAATATATAACATGAATATATGATCACATTATACAGCCTGTAACTTAAATCGCTTGCCATTTTGGATTATTTGCTTACTTGAGAAGTATTTGCTGAACACCTACTATGTGCTAACCACTGCCACAGTTATCTATATCTCTGGGCCTTATCACTACACAAAAGCCCAGAATGTGATTCCTTCCATCACATGACATTCCATCCTTGCAACAAGGATGGTGTGCCACGTAATTTATGTTCAAGCCAATACAGTTTTGAGAGTAAAAATCAGCACTGCTAGAAATTATTTCAGCCCAA
This sequence comes from Alouatta palliata, assembly GCA_004027835.1. Classification (NCBI taxonomy): domain Eukaryota; kingdom Metazoa; phylum Chordata; class Mammalia; order Primates; family Atelidae; genus Alouatta; species Alouatta palliata. The sequence continues at coordinate 6,127 of PVKV010019804.1, read as the reverse complement.
CAGGTATTTGCTGAGACTGGTTCAGGCAAACTGTGGAGTGTGGTCACTCCAATTTTAACATAAAATGGCCATCAAATAAATGAAGAAAATATGAAATTTGATCTCTTTTTTTGAGATTGAGTTGCTCTGCTGCCCCAGGCTGAAGTGCAGTGGTGCAATCTCAGCTCACTGCAACCTCCACCTCCTGGGTTCAAGTGATTCTCCTGTCTCAGGCTCCAAGTAGCTGGGATTACAGGTGCCTGCCACCAGGCCTGGTTAATTTTTGTATTTTTAGTAGAGACAAGATTTCACCACATTGGACAGGATAGTCTCGAACTCCTGACCTCAAATGATCTGCCCACCTTGGCCTCCCAAAGTGCTGGGATTACAGGCATGAGCCAACACGCCCAGAAAATTTGTGAATTATTCTTAAAATATTATCTTTATGTATTAATTTTTCCACTAAATAACAATGCATTTATAAGTTGCACTTTTCTCTCTCTCTATGGTACAAAAATACATTGATTCTTAATACAAATAAGGATCCTGGCTCTACATATTAGGCAACTTGAGTTCTTAGGTCAACTCTGCCATTTATTTCTTCAAATGAAAGAAATACTCCTTCTGTGATTTTTGTATTAATTCTAGATAGAAAAGAAGAGGCCACTGACTGTCATCTATCAACTACCCAAGGGAGTAATTATAATTGACATCTGCAAAAAATATCATATAAAAATATTACCATATTTTAGCTATTAAGTTTCCAACAATATCAGAAACACTGATTCATTAAAAGTATAAAACAAAACTACGTTGGATATTTACCAAGCTAATAAACAACGAGCATTTTAAAAATTACAGTTCCATTTTTAACAAATGGTGCTGGAACAACTGGACATCTGCATGCAAAAAAAAAATGCATCTAGACAGAGACCTTAGACTCTTTAGAAAACTTAACTCAAAATGGATCACAAATTTCAATATAAAACACAAAACTGTAACACAGTTATATATAACACAGAAAAGAAACCTAGTTCATCCAGAATTTGGTGATGACTCTTAAATACAACACAAAGGCATGACTCATGACAGAATAAGCTAGACTTCACTAAAAATTAAAAATTTATGCCCTGCAAAAGACACTCTCAAGAGAGGAAAAGATAAGCCAGAGGCTGAGAGAAAACACTGGCAAAAGGCATACCTGATCAAAGACTGTTACCACAAATGTACAAAGAACCCTTAACATTCAACAATAAGAAAACAATACCCAAATATTGCTGTTTTCATATTTAATCACTACATATGATACAAGCCTTATCTTGCCATAATATTATTTTTGCTTAAACCACTCATTCACTTTTTAGAAAAAATAGAAGAGAAAGTACTCTGTTAATCTGTTCTATTCGCCTACATATTTGCTACTTTACCTTCCTACAGACTGAAGTTTTCATCTGGTAATTCATCACCCTGAGATTTTTCCTTTAGTATGTCATGTTGTTTATGTCTGCTGACAACATATTTTCCCAGATTTTATCACAAAAATGTCCTTATTTCAACCTCCTTTTTTGAAGAATGTTTCTAATGGATATAGCATTTGAAACTGACAGTGCTTTGAATATGTCCACGTTTTTACTCTCCACAGTTTCTGGTAAGAAACACGTGTCATGCATAGTATTATATAGTGTCATACATAGTGTCACACATAGTTAAGTGTTGTTTCTCTCTGGAACTTAATTATTCTCAAATTTATTTTGGGCTCAATTTTATAATTTCCACTTCTCTGTTAAATTCTGCATTTTTTTTCATTCCTTAAAATCAATTTTTGTTTAACACCTTGAACATATTGACAGTAGTTACTTTCAAGTCCTTGCCTGCTAATTCCACAATCTGTCATCTTGGGCTCTGTTTTTCCTGATTGCTTGTGTTTTCTTGATTGTGAGTCCTTTTTTCCTGCTTCTTTATATTTGTAGTAAAGGGCCATTATAGTAAATACTTTAATTTTGGTGGACTATATGTAATATCTCTCACATACCTTCATTTTTTGTCCTTTTTTGTTCAACAGTGGATTAAAAATGTAAACTCATTCCAGTTTATGGGCTGTGTACACAGACAGGGCACAATGACGTGGTCTGAGGCTTTAGGGCACCGACTCCTACCTCTGACAGTTCATTGTGAGAAATCTGGGTCATGATGTCTCCCTTTTGAGTTCTGTTCTGCCAGGTTGTTACTTCCCTAATGGATCTCCCCAATCCTGTGGAAATTTGAGTTTAGGCTTTGGTTAGGAGAATCAAGTACTATCTTTGTTCCACAGTGTGGTCCATACCCACGATATGACTTTGCTGATACTCTATCCTGTGTTATGGAGAAGCTCTCTCTACTCTAGATGAGCTGAAATTCTGTTTCCAAATACTGTGTGATCTCTACTATCTCTGTAGGATGCTCAACCCTGCACTCTGTGGCACTTTCAACTGCTCTGCTAGGATCTGTGAAATCCCAACCCAGGTATGAGAAACAGCCCCAGCCACTGACCCATGAGGAGCTTCTTCAGATTCCTGGCACCTCAGCACAATTCCCCATCTCCCAGATTCTACCCATTGCTGCTATAAGGCTCTGCTTTGGCTCCACTACACTGTGCTAGAGTCAGGAAATTGTCCCCAACCGGATAAATGTGGGAGCTGAAATGTTTCCCTTTTCTCAAGTCCTTTATCACCTACCATCCAATATCAGTTGCCTGGAGGTACTCCCATAAAGAGTAGATGTTGTGCTAAGAGACAATTGAGAGGATATGGATAGAATTATTGGAGATACAGACTCAACTGTAGTTTGGAAAGTTTGCTGAGGAGAAACTGGGAAAAAAGTGTCTGGGAGGAGTCATCCTATGGTGAGACAAATCTCAAATAACCGAGCGAAGGAAATGGGCCTCGAAAGGAGCCCACATTTGACTGAATCTGTCTGTAAAGCAATGTCTCCCCAGAGCACTGTTGTAAACAATAAAGCCACCAGCTGATGGCTGTTGGAACTTAAGAGTAGGGAACTTAAGAGACAGTCAAAGAGACATGCCAAAACAACTGTCCTTCCAGGGTGAGTGTGGGCAAACCAATGCTGTCCCCTTTGAGGATCAACATCCAAGGCTTAATACTGGGAGGCTCATTACTTAAGGGCAAAAGACAATTTTCTTCCCCGCTAAGATCAGGAACAAGAAGAATGTCTGCTCTTACCACTTATATTCAGCACAAGCCAGACAATTAATAAATAGAAATAAAAGACAGATTAAAAGAAAATTGTACAACTATCTCTATTTGAAGATGACATAATCTTACGTGGCTACACAGACGCCTAAGCATTAGATGTATGAAATGAGATCATCAAGGTTTCAAGATACCAGATCAGCAGTACAAAAATAAAAAAGCAGGCCTAAAAGACATGTACAGAGCACTCCAACCAGCGACAGCAGAATATATATTCTTTTCTGAGTATACGTGGAACATTACCCAGGCTAAACCAAATGCTAGGAAATAAAACAAGCCTCATTAGATTTAAAAGGATAAAAATAACATAAAATAGGTTCTCTGACCACAATGAAATCAACAACAAAAAAGAAATCTGGAATCTTCAAAAGGTTATGGAAATTTAAAAACACATTCTTATAGGACTGTTACAGGCTACATTTTGTCCCCCGAAGAGATATGTTGAAGTTCTGACAGTTTCTCAGAATGTGACTTTATATAGAAGTAGTGTTTTTGCAGACATAATTAGTTAAGATGAGGAAATACTGGGAAAGTGTGGACCCTTAATACAGTATGACTGGTGTTCTTATAAGAGGAGGAAAGTGATATAAAGAAAGAAGGATACCAGGTGAATACACAGAGACACACAGGGATCTCATCAGTGACACATGTTGATGGAGGCAGAGACTGGAGTGATATGCTCAGAGACTACAAATGCCAAATGTTGCCAGTATCTGTTAAAAGCTAGGAGAGAAGCATTGACTTACTGTCTTTCTGAACCCTCTAGAAGGAACCAACTTTGCTGCTACCTAGATTTCAGACTTCTAGCCTTAAGAATTGTGAGAAAATTAATTTCTGTTGTTTTAAGCCACCTGATTTGTGATATACTTTGCTACAGCAGTCCTAGAATATGAATACAATAATAAATGTATGAAAGAAGAAATTAAAAGGGAAATGTGAAAATCCCTTGGGATGTATGAAAATAAAGATAAAATATATCAAAACTCATGGGATGCCGTTAAGCAGCATGCAGAGGAACATTTAGAGCTGTAAATGTCTATATTAAGAAAGAAGAAATAATTCAAATCAATAACCTAATCTGCCTTAAGACACTAGAAAAGGAAGAGCAAACTAAAACTAAAGCAAAGAGAAGGAAGCAAATAAAGATTACAAAAAAATTAATGAAACTGGGAAGAGAAAAACAATAGAGAAAATCAATGATGCCAAAAGCCGACTATTTGAAAATATCGACAAAACTCATAAACTTTTAAGCTAGACTGACCAAGAAAAGAGGGGGAGAGATTCAACTTAATTAAGAACAGAAATGAAAAAGGAAACTTTACTACCAATCTTACAGAAATAAAAAGGATCATAAAGAACTACAAGGAACAAGTGTATGCCAATAAAGTAGACAATTTAGTTGAAAATGGACACATTTCTAGAAAGACATGAATGACTAAATCTGACATAAGAAGAAATAGTCAATGTGAATAGACCTATAACAAGTAAAAAGACTGAATTAGTAGTCAAAGGGAAAAAATAATAATGACAAAGAAACATCTATACCCAGATGACTTAACTGGTAAATTCTATCAAATATTTGAAGATGAATTAATAGAAATTCTTCATAAACTCTTCCAAAAATAGTAAAGGAGGGAATACTTCCCAGATAATACCATGAGGCCAGGGTTACCCTGACACCAAAATAAGACAAATACCACAAAAAAGAAAAGTAAGGGCCAGTATAATGTATGAATACAGGCCTATCAAGCCAAATCCAACAATAAATAAGACAACTATACATGATTATTACATGATATCTATCACAGGAATGCAAGGTTGGCTTAACATCTAAATATTAATTAATCTAATGCACCTTACTAATAGAATAACAAAAACTGCTTGATAGTCTCAATAGATGCAGATAAAGCATATGACAAAATTCAACACCCATTCACAATTAAAAAACAATCTACAAACCAGATGTGGAAGGAAACTTCTTCAACCTAATGAAGTTCATCTATAAAATACCCATATCTAATACTATACTTAATGGAGAAAGATTAGATGCTTTCCCCCTGAAATCTGAAACGAGAAAAAGATGTCTGCTCTTGTCACTGAAATTCAGCATAAGTCAAGCCAATTATTAAATAAAATGAAAGAAATGACAGATTCCAAAGACAACTGTTCAACTATCTCTATTTGAAGATGATATAATCTTCTATGAATATAGAGAAGCCTAAGCAATCCACCAAAAAATTATTAGAAGAAATGAGTTCATTAATCTGTCAAGATATAAGATCAGTAGTACAAAACTCAACTATTTCTACATACTAACAATGAACAATGTGAAAGTGAAATTAAAAAGTAATTCCATTTACAATATTATCGAAGCAATAAAATCTTTAGTAATAAATTTAACAATAGAAATACAAAATGTGGGCTAGAAAACATTGTTGAAAAATATTAAAGAAAAAGTAATTAAATGGAGAAGCATCCCATATTCACAGACTTAATACTGTTAAGATGGCAATATTTCCCAAATTGATTTACAGATTCAACATAATCTGCATCAGAATCCTAGCTAGTTTTTCTGTAGAAATTGACAAGCTGATTCTAAAATTCACATGCAATTGCTAGAGAGCTGGAATAGTGAAAGCAATATCAGGAAAGAAGAGAGAAAGGAGGGATCATAAACAGAAAAGCACTTACTGTTATTCTATTTTTTTTTTTTTTTTTTTTTTTTTTTTTGAGACGGAGTTTCGCTCTTGTTACCCAGGCTGGAGTGCAATGGCGCGATCTCGGCTCACCGCAACCTCCGCCTCCTGGGTTCAAGCAATTCTCCTGCCTCAGCCTCCCGAGTAGCTGGGACTACAGGCACGTGCCACCATGCCCACCTAATTTTTGTATTTTTAGTAGAG
>PVKV010019803.1:0-41296 GCA_004027835.1 Alouatta palliata | reverse complement strand
TTTTTTTTTTTTTTTTTAGTTGAACTGTTGACTCTGTCTCCCAGGTGTTCCAGTGGCCAGTTGAAAAGGCGCCGGGACCTGTGTGATTTCCTGTGCAGTGACCCACTGCACTGGCTGAAACAGCCATGCTGAGATTTGTGGCGCTTTTTTGCCTGGGAATCTCCTGGCCTGGCTCCCTGTTTCAGTCCCCTTTTTAATCAGTTGAATAGGTGACTCTGTCTCCCAGGAGCTCCAATTGCCAGCTAAAATCATGGCCAGACCCATGTATTTTGTATGGAGAACTGGGGCGCCGGCCAGAACAGCCGCGCTGGCCAAAACAGCCACGCTGGCGACCCGTGGGGCTCCTCTGCCTGGAATTCTCCTGGTCTGTGGGCAATAAAAATCCGTCTAGAAATGCAGCATCCAATCACCCTCCGTGCTTTCACTGGGAGCTGCAATCCTGAGGTGCTCCTAATTGGCCATCTTGGATTGATCCTGGGGGAAATGTTTTTATGGCATGTCAGAGACCTTTGTGGCAGCCCCTCTCATCCCAGGCCGGAGGCTTAGGGGGAAAAAAATGGTTTTGTGGGCTGAGCCCTGGGTTCCCTGCTGTGTGCAGCCTAAGGACTTGGTGTTCTGTATCCTAGCCACTCTAGCCGTGGCTAAAAGGGGCCAAGGTACAGTTTGGCCCATGGCTTCAGAGTGCAAACCCCAAGCTTGGCAGCTTCCACGTGGTGTTGAGCCTGCAGGTGCACAGAAGTCAAGAACTGAGGTTTGGGAACCTCTGCCTAGATTTCAGAGGATGTATGGAAATGCCTGGATGTCCAGGCAGACATTTACTGCAGGGGCAGGGCCCTCATGGAGAACCTGTGCTAGGACAGTGTGGAAGGGAAATGTGGTGTTGGAGCCCTCACACACAGTCCTCACTGGGGCACTACCTAGTGGAGCTATGAGAAGAGGACCACCATCCTCCAGACCCCAGAATGGTAGATCTACTGACAGCTTGCACTGTGTACGTGGAAAAGCCACAGACACTCAATGCCAGCCCGTGAAAGGAGCCAGGAGTAGGGCTGTACCCTGCAAAGTCACGGGGGTGGGAGCTGCCCAAGACCATGGGGACCCACCTCTTGCAACGGTGTGAGACATGGAATCAAAGGAGATCATTTTGGAGCTTTAAGGTTTGACTGCTGTGCTAGATTTTGGACTCGTGTGGAGCCTGTTGCCCCTTTGTTTTGGCCAATTTCTCCCATTTGGAACAGCTGTATTTATCCAATGCCCTCACTGTATCCAGGAAATAATTAACTTGCTTTTGATTTTACAGACTGATAGACAGAAGAGACTTGCGTTGTCTCAGATGAAACTTTGGGACTGTGGCCTTTTGAGTTAATGTTGAAATGAGTTAAGATTTTGTGGGACTGTTGGGAAGGCATGATTGATTTTGCAATGTGAGGACATGAGACTTGGGAGGGGCCAGGGGTGGAATCATATGGTTTGGCTGTGTCCCCACCCAAATCTCATCTTGAATTGTTGCTCAAATAATTCCCATGTGTTGTAGGAGGGAGCTGGTGGGAGATAATTGAATCATGGAGGCAGTTTCTTCCATACTGTTCTCATGGTTGTGAATAAGTCCCATGAGATCTGATGATTTTTAAAAAATACCTTTATTTATTTTACTTTAGGTGCATACTATATCTGGCATTTCTCCCCATGTTATCCCTCCCCACCCCCCACTGTCTCTCCCCTACCACCCGCAACTGCCCCTAGTGTGTGATGGTCCTGTCCCTGAGTCCAGGGTGTTCTCATTGTTCAACACGCACCTATGAGTGAGAACATGTGGTATTTAATTTTCTGTTCTTGTGTCAGTTTGCTGAGAATGATGGCTTCCAGATTCATCCATGTCTCTACAAAGGACACGAACTCATTGTTTTTGATGGCTGCATAGTATTCCATGGTGTATATGTGCCACGTTTTCCTTGTCCAGTCTATCATTGATGGGCATTTAGGGGTTTCCACTTTCACTTGGTTCTCATTCTCTCTTGTCTCGTAAGACATGCCTTTTGCCTTCCACCGTGATTCTGAAGCCTCCCCAGCCATGTAGAACTGTGAGTCCATTAAATCTCTTTTTCTTTATAAATTACCCAGTCTTGGATATGTCTTTATCAGCAGCATAAGAACAGACTAATACACCCAGCAATATGGGAACTGTTGTAGTAACTTATATCCATATTCGATTATTCAAAAAAAAAAAAATTGGTAGAGGTCTGTCTTATGGCAGACTCTGTTAATTGTAGATCTAATATCCTTCTCTTCTTCTATGCTAACAGCACCCAGATATTGTTGAGGACAGCAATGTTCACTGCTCTAGGCACAAAATTAGGACAATCCTGATCCCACTTTCCCAGCTTCTCTTGCAGCTAGGAGTGGCCATGCGGTCCAGTTCTAGTCATTGAGATGTACAGAGAAGTCTCCTGGGGGCTTTTGAGAAGGACCTTTGCTTTCCTAATAAAAGAGACAGATGTTGCTGATGCCAGCAGTCATCTACTGCAAGCTTTATGTTAAATGAGAAAAATTAAGTATTTGTTAGGAAAGGGGGTCAGTTGTATTTTCTGTTATTTGGAGCCAAATGTGTCCCTAACTGTGGTGGATTCTGTGATGTGCTGCCCAGATCTCCCTTCAAGGCTGCCAGATACTTGGAGTGCTATGGGCTGTTTTCCTCTGTGTGCTACCTCTAGGAATTGCACTCAGCTGTAGTCCACTGCCTTCCCAATGTAACCCCTAATCCCTTCCTGGGGGCATTCCAGCAGGAGTATAAAGGCCCAGCCTTCTTTCTTCAATTCCAGACAACTCCGCAGGGCCCTTCCATCTGCAGAGCTGGAGCCCTGGTGGCTACTGCACCCACTGTCTAACTTCCCCTCTGCCTAACCCTACTTTCTTCCCTTCCCCGGTAGGTGTTGACTTCAAGAGCACACCCTAATAAGTTTCGTGCACACAAATCTCTGTCTCAGTGTCTGTTTTCTGGGGAACCCCACCCACAACAGCACTGACATATTTATTCATGTAAAAAGATGCTCAAAAGATATTGCTCAAGGACACAACAATAGGTTATAAAGCAGTGTGCATGGTGTTTTCTTAGTATACATACAGATTATATATCTGCATAGAAAAAATTCTGCAGAAGAATACACTAATATCTTAATAGCAGGACTTCTGTTTCCAACAATTTGTCGGACTAAATGTTCAGAGAAACTCTTTCTAGTTCAGAACATCAATGCCAAAACAAGTTTTTTTGTTTGTTTTTTTGAGACAGCGTCTCACTCTGTCACCTAGGCTGGAGTGCAATGGCACGTTCTCAGCTCCCTGCAACCTCCAGTTCCCAGGTTCAAGTGATTCTCCGGCCTAAGCGTCCTGAGTAGCCGGGATTACAGGCATGCACCATCACGCCTGGCTAATTTTTATATTTTTGGTAGAGGCAGGGTTTCACCATGTTGGCCAGGCTGGGTTCAAACTGCTTACCTTAAGTGATACATCTGCCTCAGCCTCCCAAAGTGCTTGGATTACAGGCGTGAGCCACTGCACCTGGCCAAATTTTAATATTTTAATATGTAGGGTAGTGGCAAGAAAGTATGGAAATTCCTGGGAGGGCAGAAATGATAGGAAAGCACAAATCCCTGAGAGATGGAGACCATATTTACTCTGGAGCTATCTGCTGATTCCTGCAGTTCTAGCCCCAGGTCTTAATGAGCCATTCCTATGGGGGACAGGAGACAAAGCCTAGAATCCAAGCAGTGTACAAGTCAGAGTGAAGACCTTTGCAGGAAGGCAGGAGAGTCAAACAGCATCACCCTCAAGAAGTTCAACTGGGGCCGGGCGCAGTGGCTCACACTCATAATCCCAGCACTTTGGGAGGGAAAGGTGAGCAGATCATTTGAGATCAGGAGTTCGAGACGAGCCTGGCCAACATGATGAAACCCTATCTCTACCAAAAATGCAAAAATTAGGCCAGGCATGGTGGTACACACCTGTGGTCCCAGCTACTGGGGAGACTGAGGCAGGAGAATGGCTTGAAACCAGGAGGCAGAGGTTGCAGTGAGCTGAGCTTGCACCACTGTACTTCAGCCTGGGTGACAGACTGCGACTCTGTCTCAAAAAAAAAAAAAGTTCAACTGGAAAGAGCCCATCCCGCTGATGGAAGTGATGGAAGTAAACTCCCCGAGAACAGCCAAGCACAAGCAAACTCACACGAGCATCAGACAGACCTAAACCGAAATCTCTGTGGCTCAAAATAAACACTATGCCAAAAACACAGTTCAAAGTGGTCCTTGGTAGTGCCTAGAGAAAACACCAGAAGAAAACAAAAAATTCTTTGGAGGAATGCACTTTACAGACTTAAAAGAATTGCTATAAAGGCACAAATTCAGAATTTAAAAAAATCACTAAACCCATGAGGAAACAAACCATCGTTAGTGAGAGTAAGCCAAAATGTCAAATTTCAGAAAAAGGTATACACGAAAAGCTATAGATAGTGAGACTTTCAGATTAGAGTATAAAATGATAATATTTATAGTGTATAAAGAACTAAAGGGGCCAGGAGCAGTAGCTCACACCTATAATCTCAGAACTTTGGGAGACCAGGGTAGGCGGATCACAGGAGGCCAGGAGTTTGAGACCAACTGGGCCAACATGGTAAAACCCTGTCACTACTAAAAAGTACAAAAAATTAGCTGGGGGTGGTGGCACACACCTGTAATCCCAGCTACTTGGGAGGCGGAGGCGGGAGAATCACTTGAGCCTGGGAGGCAGAGGTTGCAGTGAGTCGAGAATACATCACCGCACAGCAGCCTGAATGACAGAGCAAGACCGTTCCTATAAAAAATTATTTAAATTAGAAATTCAAAAGATGTTATAAACAGCAGATAAAACTGAAGGGAAAATTAGAGAATTAGAAGATATAAATTATCAATATAGGACAAAAAAGACAGAATGATAGAAAATATTAATTAGAGGTTAAGAGAAATGGAGCAGTGTGAGAAGGTCCAATATATGTACCAAGAAGGAAGGAAGATAATAGAGGAAAAGGTAATATATAAAAAGATAATGTTTCAGAACCTATGGGCCGGGCACAGTGGTTCCCACCTGTAATCCCAGTACTTTGGGAGGACAAGGCAGGAAGATGGCTTGAGTCCAGAAGTTCGAGACCAGCTGGGCAACATGGCAAAACCCTGTCTCTACAAAAATAGAAAAATTAGCAGGGCATGGTGGTGCCTGCCTGTAGTCCCAGCTACTCCGTAGGCTGAGGTGGGAGGATCAGCTGAGCCCAGGGAGGTTGAGGCTGCATTGAGCTACAATTGTGCTACTGCATTCCAACCCAGGTGACAGGCTGAGACCCTGTCTCAAAAAAAAAAAAAAAAAAAAACCCTGAAATCGTGAAAGACACCCATCTTCAGATGCAAAAACCCAAGAAATTCCAAGCAGGATAATTAAAAATAAATTTACAGGCTGGGCGCAGTGGCTCATGCCTGTAATCTCAGCACTTTGGGAGGCCAAGACAGGTGGATCACAAGGGCAAGATAATAGAGACCATCCTGGCTAACACGGTGAAACCCCGTCTCTACAAAAAAATACAAAAAATTAGCTGGGGGTGGTGGTGCGTGCCTGTAGTTACAGCTACTTGGGAGGCTGAGGCAGGAGAATTGCTTGAATCTGGAAAGCGGAGGTTGCAGTGAGTGAGCTGAGATTGTGCCACTGCACTCCAGCGTGAGCAGCAGAACGAGACTTTGTCTCAAAAGAAAAAGATCAAAGACAAGAAGACATTCCAATAATGGTAACTGGAAGACAATGAAATAGGTCCTTTGAAGTTGCAAGAGAAAGAACTGTCAACCTAGAATTTTACACCAAGCAAATAAACTTTTATGAATGAGGGTATAATAAAGATATTTTCCACTATAAGCAGACATAATTAAAATAACTTTTAAAGAATATATCCAGACTGGGCGTGGTGGCTCAGGCCTGTAATCCCAGCACTTTGGGAGGTCAAGACAGGTGGATCATCTAAGGTCATGAGTTCAAGACCAGCCTGGCCAACATGGAGAAACCCTGTCTCTACTAAAAATACAAAAAAAAAATTACCCAGGTGTGATGGCACACGCCTGTAATCCCAGCTACTTGGAGGCTGAGACAGGAGAATCACTTGAACCTGGGAGGCAAAGGTTGCAGTGAGCTGAGATTGTGCCATTGCACTCTAATCTAAGTGACAAGAGCAAAACTCTGTCTCAAAAAAGAAAAAAGAATATATCCCAGAAGGATAAACATGATTCTAGGTGGAACCTATGAGATGAAAGAATAGGGATCATCGCCGGGCGTGGTGGCTCACGCCCATAATCCCAAGACTTTGGGAGGCTGAGGAGGGCGGATCACTTGAGCTCAGGAGTTTGAGACCAGCCTGCCCAACATGGCGAAACCCCGTCTCTACTAAAAATGCAAAAATTAGCTGGCCATGGTGGCAGGCACCTGTAATCCCAGCTACTCAGGAGGCTGAGGCAAGAGAATTGCTTGAACCTGGGAGGCGGAATTTGCAGTGAGCCAAGATCGTGCCACTGCACTCCAGCCTGGGCGACAGAGTGAGACTCCATGTAAAAATAATAATAATGATCAATATTCAACATTGTATTGGAACTCCTAGCCAGTAAAATGGGCAAGAAAATGAAACAAAGGGCATATAAACCAGAAAAGAAGAAATAAAACCATTTCTATTGACAAATAGTCTGTGTAGAAAAACCCAAAGAGTCTACAAAAAAAGCTACTCAAACCAGCAAGTGGGCTAATCAAGGTCATGGAATATAAGGCCAAAATACAAATCAATTGTATTTTTGTATACTAGCAATAAACAATTAGAAACTGACATTTTGAAACAGTGCTATTTACAGTAGCACCAGAAATATGAAATCTTTAGGCATAATTCCTATAAAATATATTTAAGGTCTGTGTACTGAAAACTATAAAACATCAGTGAAAAAATCAAAGAAAATCTAAATAAATGATATATTGTGCTCCTAAGGTGGAAGACTCACTGTTATATAGGTGTCTGTGGTAGGCAGCCTTTCAAATGGTCCCCAGTAATCCTTGCCTTCTGATATTCATGCCCTTGTAATCCTCTCCCCATAAGGGTGGGCTGGACCTTGTCATGCACTTGTAATGAACAGAATAGGCAAAAATGATGAAATGTCACTTCCTCAATTAGGCTGCAAAGAGTCTATGACCTTTGCCTTGAGCACTCTCTTGCTCTCTTGTTCTGAAGAAAGCTAGCTGCCATGTAGTAAGGTGCTCTACAGAGAGGCCCACAAGTGAAGGAACGGAGAGAGGCCTCCAGCCAACAGTCAGCAAGAAACTGAATCCTGCCAACAACCACACGAGTGAGTTTGGAAGCAGAACCTCCCCACTCGAGCCTTCAACTCCGTCCTGGCTGACAATTTGATTGCTGGAAACCTTGTGCGAAACCTTGAGGCAGAGGCACTGAGCTAAGCTGCACCCAGATTCCTGACCCACAGGATCTGTGAGATAACAAATACTTGATGTTGAAGACTGCTAAATTTGGGGCTAATTGGTGGTGCAGTGATAGATAATACAATGTCAGTTCTCCCCAAATGGATTAATAGATTCCATGCAACCCCAACCAAAATCCCAGAAAGATTTTTTTTGTAGAAATTGTCAAGCTGGCTTTAAAAAATTTACATAATACAGCAAAGGAGGCCAGGCGCGGTGGCTCACACCTGTAATCCAAGCACTCTGGAGGCCAAGGCGGGCGGATCACCTGAGGTCGGGAGTTCAAGACTAGCCTGACCAACCTGGTGAAACCCCATCTTTAAAAAATAAAAAAAATAAAAATAAATAAAGGAACTGGAATAGACAAAACAATTTTGAAAAAGAAGAGCCAAGTTAGAGAACTCACAGTACCTGATTTCAAGATGTACCATAAAATGAGTAATTAAGGCAGTGTGGTATTGGCAAAAGGATAGACCCATAGATCTGGAACAGAGTGCAGACGCAGACCCACACATACATGGTCAGTTGATTTTTTGGCAAGAACGCAAAGGCAATTTTTTTTTAGATGGAATTTTGCTCTCGTTGCCTGGGCTGGAGTGCAATGGCACAATCTCGGCTCACTGCAACCTCCACCTCCTGGGTTCAAGTGATACTTCTGCCTCAGCCTCCCAAGTAGCTGGGATTACAGGCATGCACCACCACACCCGGCTAATTTTGTATTTTTAGTAGATACAGGGTTTCTCCATGTTGGTCAGGCTGGTCTGGAACTCCCGACCTCAGGTGATTCACCTGCCTCGGCCTCCCAAAGTGTTGGGATTACAGGCATGAGCCACTGCGCCCAGCCCACAAGGGCAATTTTTAAAAAGATAATCTCTTCAACAAATGTTGCTGGAGCCACTGAATATCAAAGGCAAACAACAGAACCTTCCCGTATACCTCACATCATGTACAAAAATGAACTAAAAATGGATTATGAACCCAAATAGAAAATTTAAAACAATAAAACTTTTAGAAAAAGACACAGAAGAAAATCTTTCTGATCTGGTTAGACAAAGACTTCTTATTTCTGACACTGAAAGGACAATTTGTAAAAAACTGATCAGTTGGACTTCACCAAAACTAAGAACTGCTGCTTTTTGAAAGACATTATTAAGAAAAAATAAATAAATACACATTGCAGGAAAAATGTTTGCAAGACATATATCTGATAAAGGAATTGTAAGCAGAATACATATAGAACTCTAAAAAGTCGGCCTGTAATCCCAGCATTTTGGGAGATCAAAGCAGGCGGATCATGAGGTTAGGAGATCAAGACCATCCTGGCTACCACGGTGAAACCCCTGCTCTACTAAAAATACAAAACATTAGGCATGGTGGTGTGTGCCTGTAGTTTGAGCTACTCGGGAGGCCGAGGAAGGAGAATTGCTTGAACCCGGGAGGCGGAGGTAGCAGTGAGCGGAGATCACGCCACTGCACTCCAGCCTGGGCGACAGAGCAAGACTCCATCTCAAAAAATAAAATAAATAAATAAAAGGCAATAATAACACAACGCAACCAAAAAAATATGCAAACTATTTAAAGACACTTCACCAAAGAAAATATACAAATGGGAAATAAGCGTACGAAAAGCTGCTTAACATCTTAGTCATTAAAGAAATGCATATTAAACCACAGTGAGACACTACTTCATACCTACTACAATGCCTAAATTATGAAGGATTGACAATATCAAGAGAGATGAAAGTCTACATCCACACAAAGACTGCTCATAAATGCTCAAAACAGTTTTATTTGCATGAGCTAAAAACTGGAAATAACCGAAATGTCCATTGACAGGTGAATCGATAAACAAATTGTGATATATGGAAACAATGGAATGCAACTTAGATGAACTACTGATACATGCAATAATATAGCTGGGTCTCAAAATAATTATATTGAGTGAAAGAAGCCAGAAACCCCCAGCCCCCCCACTCTGCCAGAAAAGCATATGCTAGTTGATTTCACTTATATAGAACTCTGGAAAATGCAAACTAAAGATAAGTGGTCATTTGGAGATGGGGGCTGGGAAAGACAGAAGGGAGGGACTAACGAGGCATGAGAAAATGTATGGGGATGATTATCTTGATTGTGGTGATGGTTTCATGTGTCAAAACTTATCAAATTGTCCTGGTGCCATATTCATAATATACTGTATGTCGGTTCTACCTTAATAAAGCAGTTAACTTTTAAATTTTAATTGTACAATTTTCACACTGTATTGAGAATATTTTTCCCTGGCCCAATTTTCCAAGGGAAGTTGATAACCGTAGTTAGGTTGACTAGGCACTCACCATTTATCAATTATCAGAAACAAAAACAGAGATTAAAGGATTAAAATTTTTTTTTTCCTCTTTGAAAATTATTCTTTTTACTTGCAGAATTCAGCTTCTTCAATCAATACACTTCAACATTTGGGTGAAATGTGGAGCATTTTAGTAAAGGCAGGAAGGAAACAAATGAAAGATAAGAAAATATTAAATTTAAAATAACTACCATACTGCTTTGTTCATTATCATTGTTGATCTCTTATCTCAGTCTGACAAAAATGCTATTAAATATTATTAATTTTGCCAGTGTGGAACTTCAAGTCTGGAGCCAAACGATAGGAAAAATGGAGCTGTCAGAAAAGAAAATGTGACTCTCTAATTCAGCCCCTGATCCAGTTTTTTTTGAGATGAAGTTTTGCTCTGTCACCCAGGCTGGAATGCAGTGGCAAGATCTCGGCTCACTGCAACCTCTGCCTCCCAGGTTCAAGCAATTCTCCTGTCTCAGCCTCCAGAGTAGCTGGGATTACAGGCTCCTGCCATCACAGCCGGCTAATTTTTGTATTTTTAGTAGAGACGGAGTTTCACCATGTTGACCAGGCTGGTCTCAAACTCCTGAGCCCAACTGATCCACCTGCCTTGGCCTCCCGAAGTGCTGGGATTATAGGCATTAGCCACTGCACCCAACCCTGATCCCTCTATTTTTCATGTGTAAAGGCAAACATTTTCAGACATTTGAGGAGTCATGTCCCCGTCTGAAAATATAAATGGAAGCAATATTATAATGCCATAAGAAATATTAATCAGGGCTGAGCGTGGTGGCTCATGCCTATAATCTGAGCACTTTGGGAGGCTGAGACAGGCAGATCATAAGGTCAGGAGTTCGAGACCAGCCTGGCCAACATGGTGAAAACCCGTCTCTACTAAAGATACAAAAAATTAGCCAGGCATCGTGGCACGCACCTGTAATTCCAGCTACGCCGAAGGCTGAGCCAGAAGAATCGCTTGAACCTGGGAGGCAGAGGTTGCAGTGAGCTGAGATCGTGCTGCTGCACTCCAGCCTAGGTGACAGAGCGAGACTGTCTCAAAAAAAAAAAAAAAAAAGAAAAGAAAAAGAAATATTAATCAGAATGAAGTCAGCTCTAGATATGAGAAACGTTGGTAAGTGTAAGGGTTATTGCCGAGTTTAAGATGAAGAAACTGAGGCCAGTATAAGAAAATTAAATGCCAGTTTATTCAGCTCCTGGGCGAGGTTCTATGGTCCGGGGAAAGGGGGCCAGAGAAGTCGCACTGACTTCCTGGGGTGTGGGATTTTTATGGCTATGAGGACCGAGCAACAGTAGGGCACTCTGATTGGCTCTGGGGGAGCGGGATTGAGATGGGGCGGGCCGCTATTGGTTGGCGGGTTATTGGGCGGGTTTTTTAGTGCAAGAGCCAGCCAGGGTTGCTTCAGCCGGAACGTTTTTGGTTTCGGCTTCTTGGCCCTGGGCACCGGTTTCCCAACGTCACAAGGTACTCCGAATGAGGCCGCCAGCCTCACATTCCAACCCTTTCAATGATATAGGACGCCATTTTCTTCTGGCTACTTCCTGCTGATTGGGGCGTAGTGAGGGAAAAGGGTCAGTTGGCTGGTGCCTCGGTTGGAAGTCGGACATAGGGGTGAAGTAGCATCTGGTTTACGGCTACCCTGGAAATTTCCCTTATGCGGGCCTGTAAAAACCTGAGGAAAAAAGGGACTAACGTTAACAGAAGGCAAACGATGATAATGGGAGTGATAATAGGGGTCAGCCAGGTAAGCATGGGGGATTGCCACCAGTTCAGAGGCGAGACTGATGCATTTTGCTTCTTACGGAGGTCTTCTTGGAGGCGATAGAGAATGTTGACATTCTCCTCTACAAGGCCTGTTTCATTGATATAATAGCAGCACTGTTCCTGAGGAAACAGACAGGTACCTCCCTTTTCTGCGGTCAGCAGGTCAAGGGCCCCTCGGTTCTGGAGAGTTACCTGGGCCAGTAACATGATTTGTCACTGGAGGGAGGCCAGGGAGGCGGCTGACACTCCGATAGCCATGTGAAGCTTGTCCTCTAGTTCAGTGGCTAAGGTGACACTGTAGCCTAGGGCGCCACTACCCAGCCCAGCCGCCACCAGAGAGGATGCTAGAGACCAACAACCATTGGGAGGAAGACTGCTCATCTGTCTCGGTGATTAGGGGAAGGTGGAAGGAGGGATAGAAGTTCGGCCTGTCCATATACCTCTAACTGCGGGACCAAGGTGACAGGCACACAAGGGAAAGGGAAGGAGGCATTAATAACTTTAAGATTCCATTACACCAGAAGTATCCTCCTGGTGGCGCATAGAGGGAGGATTTTACTTTTACTGTGGTGTTACAGCTGGGACTGGAGCTGCTGGCTGTGTTATAGCAGAGAGAGAAATTTTGAGAGTGTATTTTGAACAAGGGGATATCCATTAAGGTGGTGCCGGGCCCCGCAGGTGATTGTGACAGATTGAACCCGGACCTGAGGGGAACTGCAGCCAAGGGGGGGTTGCTGAGAGAGGCACATAAAAAGCAGTTGGTGATGTTCATGGCTTTGGTTAAATTCAACATGTTGGCTCCCTGCTGGACTAGAGTCAACCAGGAGAACGGTTGAGAGGTGTTATCTGAGGGTTTGAATTGGTTAGTTAGGGTGGCTTCATTTTGCAGGATTGTATGGCTTACAGAGCTGAGTTATTCTATAACCTCAGGAACAACGTGGGTATAGGACTGGAATATCAGCCATGTTCCCTAGGGGTGGCTGTTTTGCCACCAATTGTAGATTTTTCCATTGACCCCCTTTATCCAGTGGTCGTCCGATGGGTCGCGGATGGTAAGAAATAACTTACCTCTGCCATCGGAGGTGAGTACCTTTTTTCCTTTTTGAGTTCCCGTTATGTCTAGCTGTGGTGTATGGATGACGCAGGAATTATATGGGCACCCCCCGTAGGTGGTGTTCCACCAATGGCAATATTCATGGTATTGATCATAGAGAAAGCACAGGCCATGAGCAGAGAACCCGATTTGTAGAGTTTTGTTTTTTGTTTTTCGGATCTCAATTATTACTGCTGACTGGCAGCCAGCAGGTTGGCAGTCTGCTTGGGCAATGTAGTGAGTCCTGGTAGTGGGATCCTCAACCCAGGATTCCTGGATGTAGAAGCACCAAACATATGAGTTGGCTTCAAAAGGAGATATCAGAAGGACTGTCAGGAGGAGGCTCCAAAGGGTTAGGGGGTGACGGGTTGGGGCAACGGGTGAGGCGGAGGCGAGTGGGGCCCAGGGGTTCAGATTTCCACTCATCATTTTGGGGAGCCAGCTTGAGGTGGGACACATGGTACCACAGAGTGTGACCCAGGAGTTTGGCCGCTGTGGGGGTAGTTAGGATAACAATGTGAGGTCCCGACCACCTGGGCTGCAAAGATCCTGGTTTGAGCTTTCAGAGGAGAATGCTGTCGCCCGGTTGGAGAGGCGTTGCTGCGTGAGGGTCCTCCAGTCCTGAAACAACAGGGAGGGTGCGGTCCGCATGTTCCCTAAGCAGGTGGCGGAGAAGAGAGAGGAAGGGAAGGTAGGAAGCCAGTGGGGGCGGTTTTACAGGGAGATTATGGGAGACCAGGAAAGGTCGGCTGTACAGCAATTCGAAGGGGCTAAGGCCCGTTGGCCCCCGTGGGGTGGCCCAGACCTGGGCCAGGGCAAGAGGTAGGAGTGTGGGCCAAGAGAGTTTTACCTCAATAGCAAGTTTGGCCAAATGGTCTTTGAGGATGCCGTGAGCCCGTTCACCTTTACTCGACGACTGAGGATGGTAAGGGATGTGTAATTTCCAGGAGATGTTGAGGGACTTGGCAACTAGCTGGACTACTTGGGCCGTAAATGCTGGACTGTTGTCCGACTGGATGGTGGCAGGTAGGCCGAAGTGAGGGATGATTTCTTGAGTAAGAAGGGAGGCTACCGTGTCTGCTGTCTCCTGGGAGGTGGGGAAGGCTTCAATCCAACCTGAAAAGGCATCTACAAAAGTTAGGAGGTAGCGGAGCTTTTTGTGAGTGGGCATATGAGTGAAGTCAATTTGCCAGTCTTGGGCTGGTAGGTTGCCATGCATTTGGTGGGTAGGAAAGTGTGGCCTTAAGCCTCCCTGAGGCAAGACCTTAGAGCAAGTAACGCATGGCTTGTGTACCTGCTCAATTGTTTGTTGCAGACCTGGTGAGAAAAAGAGGGGCTGTACAAAGTGGTGTAATGCCTTGGGTCCTATATGTAAGGATTGGTGGATTTCAGCAATAATTTTAGTGGCCTATTCCCGGGGAAGGGTGATTCTGTTGTTTAGGAAGATCCAGCCCTGATTAGATTCTGTTCCCCCTTTTAGTATGAGGGCCTGTTTCTCTGACGGTGAGTATACAGGCTGTGTGGCCATGGTGAGGAAGAGAACAGGGGTAGAGGTCGACTTGGCATTAAAGATCTTGCTGCTGTATCTGCCCGCACATTGCCCCGGGAGACGGCATCATGCTGGGCCCGGTGGCCTCGGCAGTGTATGACTGCAACCTCTCTGGGCAATGATAAGGCCTGTAAGAGGTTAGAGATCTGTGTAGCATTGATTATGGGGGACCCCTTTGTGGTAAAGAATCCCCGCTCTCTCCAGAGGGCACAGTGGCAATGGGTAATAAAGAAAAGCATATTTTGAGTCAGTATAGATATTTGCTCGCTTTCCCCGTGCTAGTGTAAGAGCTCGGGTTAGGGCAATGAGTTCCGCCTTTTGTGATGTGGTTCCATCAGGGAGGCGACGTGCCTCGAGGGTGGCTGAATCTGTGACTACCGCATAGGCTGCCTTTCGCCGCCCGTCGGCTGTCATTACTGAACTTCCATCCACATAGAAGGTAAGGTCTGGGTTAGGTAGGGGAAGGTTGGATAGGCCCTCCCAAGGTTTGGCAAGTGCATCTATTAATTCAGGGCAGAAGTGGGCTGGGGAAGGGGGAAGGGATGGAAGGGGAAGCAAGGTAGCCGGGTTGACTGGGGGGCTGAGTGGGGATGCGGGGTGAAGGCTGACTGAAGGATCTTCAGTGAAGAGCAGGTGGAACTCCTGTAGATGGGAGGGCCCTAGGTGAGCGATTTGTGGGAGAGGAGGTCGGTAAGCCGGTGAGGAGAGAACACTGAGATGGGTTGGGCCACGGTAAGTTTTAGGGATTCCTTGGTAAGTTCTGTTGCTGCTCCCAGGGCCCGCAGGCAAGGCTGCCACTCCGACCGTGGGGTCAAGTTGCTTCAATAAGTAGGCTACAGGGCGGAACACAGGACCCAGGGGTTGGGTTAGAACCCGACAGCAATGCCCTGTTTCTCATCAGTGAACAGACAAAAGGGGCGATTGAGGTCTGGCAGATGAAGTGGGGGTGCAGTGGACAGAGCAGTTTGGAGGGTTTTAAAAGCCCGTTTTATAACCTCAGGATGGGAGAGAGGTCCCGTGGGGGTGTCCTTGGCCACCACGTACAGAGGTTTTGCTAGAGAGGCAAAGTTAGGTATCCAGTGGCGGAAGAATCCTACAAATCCTAAAAAGGAGAGAATCTGGTAGGCAGTCTCCGGGGGCTGCAGTGAAAGAAGTGCTTTCTGGCAATCTGTTGTTAGGCTTTTCGTTTTGGGGGTGAGGCAAATGCCCAAGTAGACCACCGAGGTGACTGATAACTGTGCTTTGGAGGGAGAGACTCGGTATCCCTGAGATCCAAGAAAGTTAAGGAGAGTGGCAGTATGCTGTTGGGATAGGGAGAGGGAGGGGCTACAAAGTAACAGGTGGTCCATGTACTGGAGAAGGAGACTGGGTTGAAGGGGGCAGGAGCCAAGGTTGGCTGCCAAGGCTTGTCCAAAAATATGAGGGCTGTCTCTGAATCCCTGAGGCAGGACCGTCCAGGTAAGCTATTGTGACAGGTTGGTGTCAGGACTTGTCCAGGTGAAGGCAAAGAGAAAGTAGGATTCAGGGTGAAGGGGAATGGTAAAAAAGGCATCCTTAAGGTCAAGAACTGTAAAATGAGAGGTAGTGGAGGGAATGTTTGATAATAGGGTATATGGGTTGGGGACTACAGGGTGGAGGGGTACCACCGCCTCATTGATAAGGCGCAGGTACTCAATCAGGTGGTAGTCACCGGATGACTTTCGGACCAGCAAGATAGGGGTGTTACAAGGGGAACTGGTGGGAATAAGTAGTCCCTGGGCTAGCAGGCGGGTGATGATAGGCTTCAGGCCTTGACGGTGGGTCTTCGAGATGGGGAACTGAGGACATGAAGGAAAGTGGGTAGGATCTTTGAGAAGTATCTTAACCAGGGTATGATGTTTGGCCACTACAGGCTTGGAGGTATCCCATACCAGGGGATTAACTACGTCAGGAGGGATAGGGGGTTGAGGCGAGGAGTTAGGGCAGAACGTGGCATCAGTCTGGAGTAGCAGTAGGAGGTGAGCAGATGATGGGCTTGAGTGTGGGGGGCCAGTGAGTTGTAGAATGGCCCCCACAGTCTGGAGAATGTCTCGTACTAAAAGGGGAACTGGGCACGAGGGTATGATTAAAAAAGAGTGGGAAAAGAGGTGTCCCTCAAGAACACAGGCTAAAGGATGGGTTTGATTAGGACAGGAAGGCTTACCATCAATTCCCATGACTGAAACCTGGGAAACTATGCTAGGTCCTGAGTAGGAAGGCAATACAGAATAGGTAGCCCCCATGTCCACTAAGAAGGAAATGGACTTACCCGCTACCTGCAGCATTACTCTGGGCTCGGCAAGGGTGATGGGGGTCTTCGAGTCCGGGCTGCATCAGTCGTCCAGAAGGCCGAGAAGTTCAAGCGATGGGATTGCTTCCTGTGGACCAGCCTGCCCTCCACATAGAGGTGCAGGGTGTGGGCCTGTAGTCCGGGACGGGCAATCACTGTGCCAATGTCCAAGCTGCTTGCAGTTTGGGCAGGGCTTGGTAGGTGGTCGGGGACATGGACACTGATGTGCCCAGTGTCCGTCCTGACCACACTTGAAACAGGGCCCAGGCAGAACGCCTCCGGAGTTCTTGGCAGGTTTTGCTGGACCCCCTCCACCAGGCGCCTGGTGGGCTGCCGGCTTCAGGGCTGCCACAAGAGCTTGGGTTTGGAGGCTTACCTTTTGCTGTAGATGGGCCTGGCGGGTGGCCTCAGCCTTTTCCTCTCGGCCATTAAAAACTTTAAATGCCATGTTTACCAGGTCTCGTATGGGAGTTTGGGGGCCCTCTTCAGCCTTTTTGAGTTTCTTTCTAATGTCAGCCGCTGACTGAGAGATGAAATGGGTGGCTAGAACTGTAGCCCCCAGTAAAGAGGCTGGGTCCAGCTGGGTATGGAGGATCATAGCATTAGTTAATCGGTCGAGGAAGGCGGTGGGGTTTTCGGTAGGACCCTGAGTTATTTCCCTTAATTTATCATAATTAACTACCTTTTGGGCTGCGCTTTGCATGCCCGCTAGCAGGCACTGTAGCATTTGGTCTTGGCAGCGGCCGCCATCTTGACCAGTTTGATAATTCCAATTAGGGTCGGCCTCAGGGACTGCCGCCACACCTACTGGCATCTGATTGTCTGTGAGATGTACCTGATCAGTGTGCACCCGGGCCGCCGTAAGGATGCGGTCATGCTCACGCTCATCTGGAGTGAGGGTGGAGGACAGAATTACATAGGTATCATGCCAGGTAAGGTCGTAAGCCTGGGTGAGGTAGCGGAATTCTTTGGTGTAAGCAGTAGGATTGGTGGAAAATGACCCTAGGCGTTTCTCAATGGTTGATAGATCAGAGAGGGAGAAGGGAACATGTACTTGGACAACACCTTCCGCTCTGGCGACCTCGCGAAGGGGGCAAAGGAGGGAGGTTTCATCGTTAGGAGCACAGCACGAGTGAGTGTGAGCACTGACGGGAGAGGCTAGGTTGGAACCAGGAAGAGGAGGAGCTGGAGGGGGTTGAGGTTCCGCATATGGCTGAGGATTTGTGGGTCGGGCGGGTGGAAAGGATAGTTCTTCAGGTGGTTGGGGGACGGAAAAGGAAGAGGAGGGTGGAGGGGCAGAGGGCGGTGAGGGAGTTTCTTTGGCCAGGAGCACCTGAGCGGTGGTGCAAGAGGAACAGAGGGTGGGACGGGAGCAAAGATACCAGAAGGCCTGAACGTAGGAGACCTCCAACCATTTACCATTTCTTTGACAGAAATTGTCTAAATCAGTTAGAATGCCAAAATCGAACGTTCCCTCCAGTGGCCACTTGGACTGGTTGTCCAGAGGATACTGGGGCCAGGCCACGGTGGAGAGGAAAAGCAGCCTTTTCTTTTTTATGGAGAGGCCCAGCTTGGGTAAATTTTGGACTAGACATCCCAAAGGTGACTTGGGGTCTAGGCGGGACTCCTGATTACCCATAGTCCGTTCTCTGTCACGGAGTAGTCAGGAGTGAGGAACAGCGTCCCGGACCTCAACACCTGAGTACCGGAGACTACGGGGAAGGACAGGAGTATAGGGACGTCTCCACAATATTCCTCTCTTCCGGGGCAGGCAAGCAGGGGCACTGGGATGTCTCCGCGAGACCCCCAGCTCAAGACGGGAAGGAGTCCCTGACGCGGCCGCGATTACAGACAGGGTACCCCAAGTTTCGGAGCAAACAGAGGATGGGGTTATGGGCAATAGTAGTCTTACCGAGTGATGGTTGCAGACGGTTGGAGGGGCGGTGGCTCCCTGGTTCGGCTTAGGGTGGAGGAGTGAGTTTCCCCCAGGAAGGGTCTTGAACTCCTCCCAGGTTTCGGCACCACTTATAAGGGTTATTGCCTAGTTTAAGATGAAGAAACTGAGGCCAGTATAAGAAAATTAAATGCCAGTTTATTTAGCTCCCGGGTGAGGTTCTATGGTCCGGGTAAAGGGGGCCAGAGGAGTCACATTGACTTCCTGGGGCATGGGGTTTTCATGGCTATGAGGAACGAGCAACAGTAGGGCACTCTGATTGGCTCCGGGGGAGTGGGATTGAGATGGGGCGGGCCGCTATTGGTTGGCGGGTTATTGGGCGGGTTTTTTAGTGCAAGAGCCGGCCAGGATTGCATCAGCCAGAGCTTTTTTGGTTTTGGCTTCTTGGCCCTGGGCGCCGGTTTCCCGACATCACAAGGTACTCCGAATGAGGCCGCCAGCCTTACAGTAAGCAATGAATCCAAAAGCAATGGTTAAATATACATACCTTTTAATATGACTGTGATAAAAAGAGCAATTTTGGAAAGAAGGTAAGATATAAAAATTAAAACACAGATATTTCAACAAAAGATTTGCTATATGGTAAGGGTTAAAGTGTGTTAAATGTCTTGATGGGCGTGGAGGGATGGGTGTAGATGATTTTTACTTCTCATGATTAAATGGTGGAATTAAAATTAGAAATTAAGGAAGATAATAGTAGAATAAAAATAATATACTAAGTCTTACAAATCCTAGAGGAAAAATAGAGATCAATGAAAACTGGATCATCCTAGCAAACGTCAGAAAGGGAAAACTCACGCCTGTAATCCCAGCACTTTGGGAGGCCAAGGTGGGAGGATAGCTTGAGCTCAGGAGTTCAAGACCAGCCTCGGCAACACAGCAAGACCTTGCCTCTACAAAAAATAAAATTAGCTGAGCATGGTGGTGCTACTTTGGAGGCTGAGATAGGAGAAGCACTAGAGCCCAGGGGGTCAAGGCTTCAGTGGGCCGTGGTTGCACCGCTGCACTCCAGCCTGGGCAACAGAGCAAGACCGTGTCTCAAAAACCAACCCTCACACCCTCACAAAAACAAAAAAAGAACACACAGGAAACTGCAAGCATAAAATAATATAAATAAGACCAAAAGTAAGTTGTCACAACAAGCATAATAGGTTAAATATCTTCTTTAAAAGATGAAAGACTCTGATATTGAGGAAATAAAAACACAGCTACATGTTGTTTATCAAAGACACAAATGACAAGCAAATGTTTAAAATTTGGGAACGTACTTGGTGGCTCACGCCGGTTATCCCATTACTTTGGGAGGCCGAGGCAGGGAGATCACCTGAGGTCAGGAGTTCGAGACCAACCTGGCCAACATGGTAAAACCCCATCTCTACTAAAAATACAAGAATTAGCCAGGCTTGGTGGTGGGCACCTATAATCTCAGCTACTGGGTAGGCTGAGGAAGGAGAATTGCTTGAATCTGGGAGGCGGAGGTTGCAGTGAGCTGAGATCACATCATTGCATGCACTCCAGCCTGGGCAATAAGAGCAAAACTCCATCTCAAAAAAAAAAAAAATTGAGGCAAAGCTATACCAAGTTGTAGAAATTTTAATAATAGGCAAAGCAGAATTCATGGTGGCAAACATTTGATAAGATAAAGATGGATATTTTATAATTATATAATGTGTAGTTGATGAACCTTTATCCCCAGTAGTGGCAAAATACAGAAGAGCAGGTAGAAACATAAAGAATGGTAGAGAAAGTTATGCTCTGTGAGAGTATTTCCACCTCAATAGGCAGAACAAACTCTTCTCCTTTAAGCTTCAAGAACACTGTTTTACAGTGATGGGTAATTCACATTTTGATGGAAATTAACTCATACTAAGGTATTTACTGTCCTGGAACATTGTATTTTAAAGAACACCATGTCTAATTGTGAGTTAAATATTTTTTTCTCTAATTCAAGAGCTTTTCTACGTTAGTGAGCTGGGGAAAGGCTCCCTGGGCAAGAATACGGTTTGTCCTGTAAGTACACCTGCTTCAGTCTTATTAGTGTGCCAAGTGAGGCGAGATCAAAAAGGATAGCAAAGTACGTGGGCCAGGCCTCTTTTCCTCCTCATCCCACTCCCATTCCTTTGCCGGAATGATAAGGAGGCCCTGTGATGTGGTGAAAAAACCCAGCAGACTAGAAGTAACTATTCTAGCCCCAGGCAGGCCTTAATAGTTTTATCGCCTTTGGGCACCTCCTATCTGTTTATATACTTTTATTATCTGCAAAGAGACAGCAGCTAAGAATCTAAAACCAATACCTATCATGCCTTTTCCCTCTCCTGTTATGATCACTTAAACTCAGAATTTTAAAATAAATTTACTTGAGGTCGGGTGCAGTGGCTCACACTTGTAATCCTAGCACTTTGGGAGGCCGAGGTGGGCAGATTGTCTGAGCTCAGGAGTTGGAGACCAGCCTAGGCAACAACAGTGAAACCCCATCTCTACTAAAATACAAAAAAATAGGTGGG
Source organism: Alouatta palliata (assembly GCA_004027835.1). NCBI lineage: Eukaryota > Metazoa > Chordata > Mammalia > Primates > Atelidae > Alouatta > Alouatta palliata. The sequence goes on along the minus strand of PVKV010019803.1, from coordinate 20,252 downwards.
CATGGCGGTGTGCACCTGTAGTCCCAGCTACTTGGGAGGCTGAGGCAGGGAATCGCTTGAACCCAGGAGGCAGAGGTTGCAGTGAGCCGAGATCGCACCACTGCACTCCATCCTGGGCAACACAGCATGACTCTGTTTCCAAAACAAAAAAAAAAATTTACTTTGAAAATAACTATAGATTTACAGGAAATTGAAAAAATAGTACAAAGTGCCCCATATGCCCTACCCTGAGTTTCCCCCAATGATGAGATCTTATATAGCCATAGTATATCAAAACCAGGAAACTGATATTGGTAAATTACTGTTTACTATAGACATTCAGTCTTCACCATTCTTAACCTGCTCATCATACAAGTTGGGAAATACTCCCTCCTCTTCAATTTTCTGGAATAATTTCTGTAGAACTGGTAATAAAACTTACAGAATTTTAAAGCTGAAAGACACCCTTGAATTCACCCAGTACTAACTGAACCTTGACTTGACTATAAAAACATCAGAGATGCCATTTTTTCTCTCCAGGTGGCCAAAATCAATGGTAGATTTCTATACCTTGGAGGATTAGCGAAGGAATAAAATGACTAATCTTAACATAGTATACAAAGAAGACAGTCTGTTCTGAAATAGCTGAAAAAGCCATTTCCTAATGAAGTTGACATTTGCTCTCTTCATTACACTATAAAAACAAGAAATGGGCCAGGCGCGGTGGCTCACGCCTGTAATCCCAGCACTTTGGGAGGCCGAGGTGGGCGGATCACGAGGTCAAGAGATCGAGACCATCCTGGTCAACATGGTGAAACCCCGTCTCAACTAAAAATACAAAAAATTTAGCTGGGCGTGGTGGCGCGTGCCTGTAGTCCCAGCTACTTGGGAGGCTGAGGCAGGAGAATTGCTTGAACCCTGGCGGCGGAGGTTGCAGTGAGCCGAGGTCATGCCACTGCACTCCAGCCTGGCGCCTGGTGATGAGTGAGACTCTGTCTCAAAAAAAAAAAAAAAAAAAAAAAAAAAAGAAATGACACATGAATTCAAATGTTGAGGAAAGAATGAACCAGAAACAGGGTCTTCTGGTTTTCCCCAGAAGCCTATCCTGAGGCAAGCATTTCAGTGCAAGTACAATAATTATTTAGAAGCTGCAAAACCAAAACAAACCAAAAAGAAACCACTACAGTAAAATGGGAAGTTACAGGGGAAGTAAGAAAGGCAAGGCAGCCAGTAAGGATGTGTTACTAAGTCAGTTACCCTGTGGGTGCCTGGAACTTACTCGTGCTGGAGACATTCTGCGAACCAGTACAAAACACACACACACACCTTGGTTATTCCACCCAGGGCAGAAAGAGCTGGGATATATATACATCAACTTCTCTCAGGCACTGAGTGAGAGCAACCAGAGGGGCATTCACTCGCTGGCACTTCTGGCCTGCTTGCATAAGCATGAGTGGCAGTGGGCTCCAGCAATAGGAGAATGCTCTCAACAAAGAAGTCCATTAGCTGGTGAATAGTCAAGCTGTGTGCTTAAAAGTGATAAAGGTGCGGGGATAAAGGCAGCCCCACCTACATACAGCATCTGTTACAGCAGGGTAGGAGAATTACCTTAACACGTGAGAGAAATTACCTTCCGAAGGAGGATTTGTGTGATTCTAGGAGGAAAATATGAATGTTGTGATTTATTTCAAGATTACTTGAATTACAGAATATTTCTGGGGGTGTATTTGTCAAAAATAATATTCCTCTGAGGTTGTGCCTTCAGAAATAATCTGTGAAGACAAAAAGAGACTGGCAAGTCACAGTCTTTGCACAGAGTATTTCTAGTCACTTTAATGCAAACTTAGATATCATCGTCTTATTCTATTTACTTTAGCATGTTAAAAGAATAAATTTATTTGTGCTAAATGGAAAGGTACCCTGAATGATTAAAAAAAAAAAAAAAAAAAAAGTAATGGGTTGCATGCTGAGAATAACCTATGGATTAATATTTAAAGTTTCTCAAGAGATGATGTCATAATAAAATCCCTGGTACAGATAGTATAATGGCATTAGTCATAGATTTCCAGAAATGCTAATCCAATGTCTTTTAACACTGGAGGTTTTTTATTCATAGAAGTCTGTAATAATTATTGATCCAAAATATGCTTAGGTTGTATTTGATTCTTTCTTAATAGTCTATGATGGAATTGTATAATTTTTGGTATTTATTTTTTTCACTCTGGTCCATAACCACCATATCTTGATATTTTCACTTTTAGAAGTTTCTCATAGCTCTTCAAATGTTGGAGAATTTTGGAGAATATAATTTGACAGGTTAATTTGAATGCTAAAGATTGTCATAATTTAATATTACCAGGGAGAAATGAATATTCACTTTTCCAAAAATATAGAACGAAATGACTTACTCTTGGAGAACTTTAAAAAATAATATGCATGAATATTTTAAACTTAATGTGATTTCTATGAATCATAGCCAATATGATACTGTAAATTTATAGATTAGGGTTGAAAATTTTTGTTCTTTGGACAATCTTAACTCTTTTACATCTTCATGGCCCAGAAATCTGAGCATCTCACCTTACTTACAAAGATTTAATAGTAGAGGTGAAGTAAGTTCTCATGTTTCTAAAACTTCATTAATTGTATAAACAGTATATACATTCACCAATACATTATGAAAATAAGCTACAAAACAATGTAACTTAGGCCACACTTAAAATAATTTAGCCAAATACTGTTTATGAAAAGGAAGCCTTGATGTTTGTTTTTAAGCAAATCAACATTTCTTCAAGTTGTCGATATTGTTCTATAAATAATTACATTGGTTAGGGAGACTGTGTTATTAGTTCACCATAGGAAAAAGTGAGAGAGCATCAGGTTATAGAATCTTATTATTCTGTGTCCTCTTCATTTTATCTTATTTTTATTTTTATTTATTTTTTTTTGATACAGAGTCTCACTCTTGTTGCCCAGGCTGGAGTGCAGTGGCACGATCTTGGCTCACGGCAACCTCTGCCTCTTGGGTACCAGCAATTCTCCTGCGTCAGCCTCCCAAGTAGCTGGGATTACAGGCACTTGCCATCACACCCAGCTAATTTTTTTTTTTTTTTTTTTTTTTGTATTTTTAGTAGCCACAGGGTTTCACCATGTTGGTTAGGCTTGTCTTGAACCCCTGACCTCAGGTGATCTGCCCGCTTCAGCCTCCCAGAGTGCTGGGATTACAGGTGTGAGTCACCGCACTTGGCCTTCTGTGTCCTTTTTAAACTTAAGATTCTGATAATTTAGAAATATGTAGTAAAATTTATTCCTCCTCTTTTTAAAAATCCTTGCTGAATTCCTGCAAATTGTTCCTACAAAATTTGCAATCATTGTCAGTGGTGTTTGATCAATGTACCATTGTTAAAAACAGCCTTGAAAAATAGACAACCGTTTCTATACAAGTGGTTATGCAGTTAATAATTTCTTCAGAAAGGCACTGCTACACTATTTCTATGCTATTATGAGGAGTCCCTTTGTCAGTTAATATCTATTTCACCCATAAGGCCTCACATTTTTGGAGCTATCTCCTGAGTTGACGACCAAGCTAACGGCATAGAGTAAACTATAACAATTTGTACCCTGAGAAGATTCTGTCAAGTTGCCTAAAATGATAAATGTTCTTAGTGATTACTTCATTATTTTTATCCTATTCAGGCATGTAGCAGATATTCAACATACATTTGCTGAATTGGTATTTTTGCTGTTGTCACTGTTTTTAATAATAAAGAATGAGACTCCTAAGGCTAGGCATGGTGGCTCATTCCTATAATCCCAACAGCTTGGGAGGCTGAGGTGGGCCGATCACTTGAGCTCAGGAGTTCAAGATTAGCCTGAGCAACATGGTGAAACTCTGCCTCTATAAAAAATACAAAAATTAGCCAGGCATAGTAGTACTGCCTGTAGTCCCAGCTACTCAGGAGGCTGAGGTGGAAGAAATGCTTGAGCCTGGGAGATAGAGGTTACAGTGAGCTGAGATCATGCCACTGCACTCCAGCCTGGGCAACAGGGTGAGAACTTGTCTCAAAAAAACAAGAATGAGTCTCTAGATCCAACTACCAATTTACAGGAAATACAGAGGACAGAGGAATGTGTTAGCTATGCCAAGGAATTCAATCGACAAAGTCTAGATCTTGGGAGATGTCACAGAATGAATGATCCAGTTTCATTAACAAATTGTAAAGGGGGAGAAAAAAAGAGGTATATAGGGAACTTACAGATTAAAAAGATTTAAATAAAAACCATATAAAAAGAGGCAAAATTTAACTACGGTGTTTATGGGTGCATACTTAGGTGAGGAAACTATAAAAGAATGAGGTGGGCCAGGCACGGTGACTCACACCTGCAATCCCAGCACTTTGGGAGGCCAAGGCGGGCAGATCACAAGGTCAAGAGTTCAAGACAAGCCTGGCCAACATGGTGAAACCCCATCTCTACTAAAAAAAGACAAAAATTAGCTGGGCATGGTGGTGTGCCCCTGTAATCCCAGCTACTCAGGAGGCTGAGGCAGGAGAATTGCTTGAACCCAGGAGATGGAGGTTGCAGTGAGCTGAGATTGAGCCACTGCACTCCAGCCTGGGCGACAGAGTGAGATGCCGTCTCAAAAAAAAAAAAGTGATTACCATAAAAGCCAGAAGAATGGTTACTCTTAGAAGATGGGGTGCAGGGGCAGGTATAGGGTTTCTGGGGTGGTCAGGTATAATTTTTTTTTCTGACATGGATGGTAGTTACAAAGGTGTCTTGCCTTACAATAATGCATTCAACTGTAAAATCATTTTATATGATTTTTCTATAGATGTGTTATACTCTCAAAAGTTTAAGAAATACATAACAAGAAATATGTACATAAATATGTTTTCAAATTACCAATATGACATCACAACAGTGTTGGCAAGAGATGTAACACATCACTCTATAGCATTTCAACCATACAGATACAATAGATATAAATAGAATCAAGAGCACAGATTGTAGAATGTAAAACGTAGACTCATTAGAATGATTCTCCTTAAATAATAATTAAAATAATTAGAAGTGATGCGTTTTGAGTAGTTTTACCTATTATTTTAATATAGTTTACCTAAGTAAACTATACAATTATAAGTTTATACAATTCCATTTTTTTAATTTTTGAGACAGTGTCTGGCTCTGTCACTCAGGCTGGAGTGCAGTGGCGCAATCTCAGCTTCCTGCAGCCGCTGCCTCCCAGGCTCAAGCGATCCTTCCACTTCAGGCTCCCAAGTAGCTGGGACTACAGGTGTGTGCCACCATGCCCAGCTAATTTCTTAAAAGTTTTTCGTAGAGTTGGGGTTTTGCCATGTTGCCCAGGCTGGTCTCAAACTCCTGTGATCAAGTGATCCATCTGTCTCAGCCTCCCAAAGCATTGGGATTACAGATGCGAGCCACCATGCCTGGCTGCAATTTAATTTTTAATAATGGCTATACTTAACCAGCTCACCAAATTCCTGAAAATTCAACAATGAGTGTTAAAAATGTAACAATAGCAATCTAAGTATGAGCCACTTTAGCACACTCCTGTATGCATCATAACAATTCCCCAACTTTCTTGTATTTTTAAAATGTTTTTAAAACCAAATGCATACTTGCAGTTAAAAAAAATCGAATAGTTCTTCATTTTCTGATCCTCAGAGGCAATGGTTTCAAACATTTTACCTGATTCTTGCGGTACTGACCTCCATCTCTCGAAATTAGATGTTTCTTGAATTTTCAGTTTTGGACATGGCTATAGACTCAATGATTGTTTTCCCACCCCCCACCCCAATTCATAGGTTGAAATTCTAACCTCCAGTGTGATGGTGGAGGCAGGGCCTTTGGGAAGTGACTTAGGTCACTAGGGTAGAGCTCTCATGAACAGGATTAGTGCTCTCATAAGAGACCCTAGAGAGCTCATTTGCCCTCTTCTGTCATGGGAAAAGACAGCCACCTATGAGCCAGGAAGCAAGCCCTCACCAGACTCTGAACTGCAGGTGTCTTGATTTTGGACTTCTCAGCCTCCAGAACTGTGATAAATTTCTGTTGTTTATAAGCTGCCCTGTCTATGGTACTCTGTTAAGGCAGCCTAAACAGACTAAGACAGACATCATGTATTGACTTTCCATTATGGGATGTAATTATTAAGTTCTCTTTCATTCCCTACCCAGCTACACACATACACATTTCCTATCCCTCCAGGTTTCACATATGGTTACATTCTAATTTTAGTTAGATCAGTAAAGGAAAACGTTATTTACTGCTCAAATATGTAATATACTATGATTATTCTTCTTTCCAACTTTTTGGTTTTTCCTGAAGCTAATAACTGTTCTGGGTTTTTTTTTTTCCCCTTATTTTTTTCCATTTGTTTGGTTTCCTAAGTCCATATCCTCAGACTTTCTCTCACTTGGGTAAATCTTTCATATTCAAACATATTAGGTTTATGAGTTCATCTACCTAAAAAGTCTCTTCTGGAGCCATCTGGTCAGCTCCAATCTGGATTTGTTTCTCTAAGTCTGCTCAATGGCTGCTGTTTGGAGACTTTCTCATCAAGGATTCCCTGTACTCTCTTAAGTTGCATCTTCTGGATCTTGGACCCCATTTTCACCTTCTTTCCTTGTTTATACTCTTGTATTGGTGAAACAATGTCCTCTAGAGTTTCTTGAGAAATGCATATGGGAGGTAAAAATTCCTATAATCTTGCATGTCTGAAAATGTCCTTATTCTGCCCTCAAACTCAATGAGAGTTTGCCTGGTTTTAGAATTCTAGGTAGGAAATCATTTTCCTCAGAATTTTATAAAGACATTGATTGCTTCAGTGTTGGTGCTGAGAAGTCTGATCTTGATCCTTTATATAAAATCAGTTTCTCCTCTCTGGAAACTTATGGGACCATTTCTTTGTCTTTGTCCCTGGTATTTTAAAATATTACAATGAAACCTTGTGGTTTTGATTTACTCCTGGGGGAGTTAGTTAACTTTCTTTTATATTACTTTTTTGAGATAGGGTCTTGCCCTGTTGCCCAGGATGGAGTGCAGTGGCACAATCTCAGCTCACTGCAACCTCTGCCTCCTGAGCTCAAGCAATCCTCCCACCTCAGCCTCCCAAGTTGCTAATTTTTTGTATTTTAGTTTCACGACAACAGGCTAATTTTCATATTTAAAAATTAAACACAAAATTAAATTAAACATGGTTTTGCCATATTGTCCAGGCTGGTCTCAAACCTGGGCTCAAGTGATCCACCTGCCTCGGCCTCCCAAAGTGCTGGGATGACAGGTGTGAGCCACTGTGCCCAGCCTTGACTTCCTTAACTTTAAATTCGAAACTTCAAGGCTTTAAAATCCAAAACTATTAGAGTTTTCATATACACCCATATATATAATCATGCTGTTCTTATTTCATAAATGCAATACCTTTTCTTACCTCTTATTAGTGGTCTGGTTTTTATTTTTTTTTTTGAGTTTTCAATATTTGGATTATTTATTTCCTTCAAGTTTTCTCCTCTGTTTGCGCCTCTGTCTTTCTTGCTACAAGCTTTCCTCAGACGTCCAGTGATGGCCAGTTGTCTGTGCTTATTTATTTATTTATTATTTTATTTATTTTTTTGAGATGAAATCTCATTCTGTCGCCCAGGCTAGAGTGCAGTGGTGTGATCTCAGTTCACTGCAACCTCTGTCTCTCAGGTTCAAGCTATTCTACTGCCTCAGCCTCTCAAGTAGCTGGGACTACAGGCACGTGCCACCACACCCGGCTAATTTTTTGTGTTTTTAGTAGAGATGGGGTTTCACCATGCTGGCCAGGCTGGTCTCGAACTCCTGACCTCAGGTGATTTGCCTGGCTCAGCCTCCCAAAGTGCTGGGATTACAGGCATGAGCCACCACACCTGGCCATCTGTGCTTATTTATGAGTGGGGCGCCAAAAATACAAGATTGGAGGCTCTGTGTAGTTAGGTGGAGCTAGGAGACTGTAAGCTTCCCTGCCTGGTTGGGCCATTAGTTGTAAGACTCCCTTCTTCCAGACCAGTATTTTGAAGTTTTTACCCTTGCTGGTCAGACTCTCCAGAGAAGTCTCTTCTAAATTTCATGGAGGGTGTAACCCTAACGGCCAGCATTTTGAGTGCCTGGTAGGAGAAGAAGGCAGGAGTCTCAACATTCAATATGTCAACTTTTGCTTAACCCCTGTTTTCAGTACAGTACCTTGGCCCCTAGCTGTGCCTTATGTTTTCCAGTCCCGAGAACTTTTGTTTTGCTCCCTCTAGCCAAAAAACGTCTCCAGTTTTGTGCTCAAGTGAAGGAGAAGCAGTTGCCTGATTGCAAGGCAGTTATATTAGTCTCCTAGATACTCACGGTAACAAAATACTCCAAAGTGGATGACCTAACACAACAGAAATTTATTGTCTCACAGTTCTGGAGGCTAGAAGTCCAAGATCAAGGTGTCTGCAGGGCCATGCTCCCTCTGAAACCTGCAGAGGAGAATCTTGCCCTGCCTCTTTGTGGTTTATGGTGGTTTGCTGGCAATCTTTGACATCCCTTGGCTTGCAGCTGCATAACTCGTCTCTTCATCATTACATGGTGTTCTCCCCATGGGTCTTTGTTTTTACATGGCTGTCTTCTTATAAGGACAACAGTCATATTGGATTAGGGGCCCATCGTACTCTAGTATGACCTCATCTTAATGAATTACATCTGCAACAACCCTATCTCCAAATAAGGTCACATTCTGAAATACTGGGGGTTAGGACTTCAACACAGTTTTTCAGAGGAGGGTCGGGGAGATGAGAGGTGGTGGGGGTAGTCACGATTCAACCCATAACAGTGGGGAAGGGATTTGGTGCTCTAATTGTTACTTAAACAGACTTTCAACCAACTCCTTTTACTTCAACACTCACTTCCAAAGGGTACCTGCTGTCGCCAATTCCTGGTTCTTCTAGGGGGTTCCCCCAGTATAAACTGATTTGCTTCTTAGCTTTTTTTCAACACCAGTTTAAAACTGTTTTCTCACATCTGCTATTCAACCACAACTCATATACAAGCTTTCCAACTGAAAAAATTTTGCTACTGTTTTCTCTGATTTCTCTTTATCATCAGGTTTAGGCTCTAAAAAAAAATCTCCTTGCTGTTATTTAAGTGGAGTTTGAGACGGGAAAGAGACTTCGATGCTCAAGCCAGCATTTTTAGCCAGAAGTTTTCCTACATGTATCTTCCTTCTCTGCCTCTCAAATAGCATCTTCTATCTTAATTCTCTCACATTTCAAACCACAACAAACTTTTAAGGAAAAATTTTTCTCTAATCTCTATATATGTAAATAATGGAGGGGTTGAGGGAGAGATGACGATAGGGAGAGAGAGAACCAAATTTGGCTGATTCAAAGCCCATACTCTATCATAGCACACTGCCTCCATGAAGTATAAACAAACATCAATATCATACCACTCAAAGAGCAAACGGCTGGAAAGCAATATGACAATGCATATAAACAGCTATAAAAATGTTTAAAATCTCTGATGTAAGTAGTAACACTCTCAAGATTTTATCCTAAGGCTGTAATTCAATATAATGAAGTGACAACGTGGACTCTGGCTTATGAAAAATCAGTACCCCAAATATCCTGAAAGAAACCAACCCATTGTGAAAACCATAGAAATTCTAGATAAAATGCAAAAACATATCTTAAAAGGCATAACTGAGCTTGTAAGAAGGAAGAATCCTTGACACTGAAAAGAAAGAAAAATAAAATGAAAAAAAACAAAAAAGGAAGAATCCTCAGGAGTGAAAAATAAAGAGAAAGCTACACACTAGCGTGGTAAATAATGACTGAAGCCCTGAGCATGTGTGTCAATACCAGGGACATAAAGTTTCGGAGTTTTTTTTTTTTTTTTTTTTTTTTTTGAGATGGAGTTTTGCTCTTGCTGCCCAGGCTGGAGTGCAATGACACAATCTTGGCTCACTGCAACCTCCGCCTTCTGGGTTCAAGTGATTCTCCTGCCTCAGCCTCCCCAATAGCTGGGATTACAGGCACCCACCACCACACCTAGCTAATTTGTATATCTTAGTAGAGATGGGGTTTCGTCCTATTGGTCAGGCTGGTCTCGAACTCCTGACCTCAGGTGATGCACCTGCCTCAGCCTCCCAAAGTGCTTGGATTACTGGTGCGCCCAGCTGAGTTTTGGATTTGAATGACCTCAGGTGTGTAGAAGGTAAGATCTTGTGCTCAGGGAAGGGAGGGGGTTGAAAATAAGACATCTACATAAAGTTAGACCCTCAAAGGACAGTAAGGTGAAAATAAATGGAAATAGAGAAAGAACATGGGAAAGTCAATCTTCTTCAATATAACTGAAGAACACAAAATAGAAAGAGAAAATCTTAAAAGCTGTCAGAGAAAAATGCGAGATCATTTAAAAGGAATAACAACTAGACTGGAGGCGGCAGCCAGAAGACAGTGAAATAAGACTTCACATTGCTGAGAGAAAAACCACTGCCAATGTAGAATTTGATAGCTACCTAAATTACATATTTAAGAATCAGGGCAAAATGAGGACATTTTCAGAAAACCAAAAACTGAAAGAGTAATTATTACCAAAAGATGCTCCTTAAAAGAGCTTTTAAGAATGTACATCAGGATAAAGAAAAATGATCTCAGAAGGAAAGTCTGAGATTTATAAAACAGCAATAATGTCAAAGTTGGAAGTTAAAAACAAGATAGGGCTAAAATATTAGACACAACGGTAACCTGTAAGACAAAAGAATGGTGATTAGCATGCTTAGTTTGGGAGGAGAGTGGAGCTGTTGATTAACTTTAGATTTTAAGAGCATATGCCAAAATTTACACGTAATGACTAATAAAAACGGAGGAGGAGGAGGTGGAGGAGGTTAAAAAAAAAAAAAAAAAACAGAGTCAGCCAGGCATGGTGGTTCATGCCTGTAATCCCAGCACTTTGGGAGGCTGAGGCAGGAGGATCACTTGAGGCCAGGAGTTCAAGACCAGCCTGGACAACATGGTGAAACCCCATCTCTACTAAAAATACAAAACTTAGCCAGGCATGGTGGTAGGTACCTGTAGTCTCAGCTACTTGGGAGGCTGAGGCAGAAGAATCGCTTGAACCCAGGAGGCAGAGGTTGCAGTGAGCCAAAATGGCACCACTGCACTCCAGCCCGGGTGACAGAGCAACACTCTGTCTCAAAAACAACAACAAAATAAAATCCCAGAGTGTATAACTTCCAAAACAGTAGGGGGAAAAAAGTAGAATTGAAATCTGAAAGAAAACAGGAACGGCAGGAGAAGGACAAAGAAAATGCAGGAGAGAGAGCTCAAAATAAAATGGTAACAATAATTCCAAATATGTTAGCAATTAATTAAAATTGCAATAAACTGTAAATTAATTAAATTCACCAGTTAAAAGACAGATGTCCTGGGATTGAATTAAAAACAATCTAGATATTTGCTGTATGCTGGAGAAAACCTAAAAGACAAAGACAGGGTATTTGACATTATATCAGAATGATTAATGTTATCTGTTGTAGCAAATAACTCCTAAGATTATTGGGGCTTAACACAACAAAGTTTATTTCTTGCTCACATTACAGTTCATCAGGTCAGGCTGCTGCTCTGGCTGTCTTTCCTTCAATCACTGACAGAGGAATCTGGAATCCTTCAATCCTGCTTCTACCACTATGGAGTTCCTTGCCTCCAGCCACAGGAACGAGGGGGAGTGAAGGGGGAGAATAGAAGACCATGTTTATTTTAAGGGCCAAGGCTAGAAGTGGTATACATCACTTCTGCCCACATTCCTCTGGCCAGAAGTCATTTCACAGGGTCCCAACACAGCTGCAAAAAAAAAAAAATGCTGGGATATGTGCTCCCAGGAAGAGAACATGAAGTCTGTGAGCATCTATCCAATCTCTGACACATGAAAAGGTTGAAAAATTAAAAAGATGGAAAGGGATATGCCAGGCAGACACTAACCAGAAGAAAGGTAGAGTAGTTCTTTTCACACTGGACAAAATAGTCTTCCAGCTGGGTGTGGTGGCTCACACCTGTAATCCCAGCACTCTGGGAGGCAGAGGCGGGTGGATCACCTGAGGTCAGGAGTTTGAGACCAGCCTGACCAACATGGTGAAACCCCGTCTCTACTAAAATCTTTTTAAAAATTAGCTGGGCATGGTGGTGTATGCCTGTGATCCCAGCTACTCAGGAGGCTGAAGCAGGAGAATTGCTCGAACCCGGGAGGCGGAGGTTGCAGTGAGCCGAGATCCCACCACTGTACTCCTGTCTGGGTGACAGAGCAAGACTCTGTCTAAAAAAAAAAGTCTTCTAGGCAAAATGCATTGTTAGGAATAAAGGGACCAGCAGTTGTGGCTCATGCCTGTAATTCCAGCACTTTGGGAAACTGAGGTGGGAGGATCACTTGAAACCAGGAGTTCCAGATCAGCCTGGGCAACATAGTGAGATCCCGTCTCCACAAGAATAAAAATGTAAAAAAAAATTAGCTAGGTTTGGTGGTGCCCACCTGTAGTCCTTAAGTCCTAGCTACTTGGGAGACCTGAGCCTAGGAGGTCGAGGTTGCAGTGAGCTATGATTGTGCCACTGCACTCCAGCCTGTGCAACGGAGTGAAACCCTGTCTCTAAAAAAAAAGAAAGGAAGTAACTACATAATGACAACAGATTAAATTCACCAGGAAGAGATGCTAATTCCAAAATTATATATGTACCTAATAATATCTTCAAATAACATAAAGCAAAAAAAAAAAAAAAAAAAGAATTATGAGGAGAAACTGACAAGTTTCCACCATAGTAGGATATATATGACATATATCTTTCTCAATAATTGACCTCACACAGATCAAAAATTTATTTTTGATTTATTTTAGGGGCCAAGGCTAGAAGTGGTATACGTCACTTCTGCCCACATTGCTCTGGCCAGAAGTCAGTTCACAGGGTCCCAACATAGCTGCAAAAAATGCTGGGAAATGTGTTTCAGCACTTAGTAGAATATAGAAAACATATAGAGTAGCATAAAGAAAAAATATATATAATTAACAAGCTTGATCAGAAAGGCATGTACAGAACTTTTTATCCAACTATAGAGAATGCACAGGTTTCTTTTTCTTTTTCTTTTTTTTGAGACAGAGTCTCCCACTGTTGCCCAGGCTCTGGAGTGCAGTGGTGCGATCTCGGCTCACTGCAGCCTCCACCTCCTGGGTTCCAGAAATTCTCCTGCCTCAGCCTCCTGGGTAGCTGGGATTACAGGCACTAATTTTTTGTATTTTTAGTAGAGACGAAGTTTTACCACCTAGCACTGTTTGTTTCTCGAACTCCTGACCTTAGGTGATCCGCCTACCTCAGCCTCCCAAAGTGTTAGGATTACAGGGGTGAGCCACCGCGTCTGGCCAAATGCACATTTTTCTTAAGAGTACAAGAAACATTTATGAAAATGGACAATGTGCTTGGCTATAAAGCAAGTCTCAACAAGTTTTCTAGAATCAGTATCATATAAATCATACTCTCTGATTATAGTACAATTAGGTTAAAAATAACAGAAAAATAACCAAAAGAAGACTGTGTATGAAGATGTTCATTCTAATGTTAATTACCTATAGTAGTGAAAAATTAGAAACAACTGAAATATCCAATGATATGAGTATGGTAGATAAATTATGCTTTATCAATTCAATGGCTATTATATACCCATGAAATTATTTTTAAGTGGATCATGTTTAAGATATAAGTAAAAAGTTTAAATCCATATGTTAGCTATTATTACAACTATGTGAAAAATATGTGTGCATTTAGACAGATTAGAAAGGGATAAGCAAATAAAAACAGTCGTTATATTGTGGTAATGGGATTATATATAATTCTGCTTTTAAAAGGATTTTCTGTGATGTGGCTATATTGTTTAATGTGAGTTAAAAGAATCAACAGAAGACATGATCTCTGGGAGCAGAAGCTAGTTGTGCCTTAATATCCACTACCTTTCTTTTATAACAGCAGAATTTTAGTTGGGTACATAAATGCTCCAAACAAAAATACATTTCCCAGCCTCTCCTGTAGCTAGGTGTTACGATGATACAAAGTTATAGCTAATGAAATATGAGAAGTGACAATCGTGAAACATGAAGATGTCCTTCCTTTGTCTTTTCCCTCCTTCTTGCTTCCTAAAATCTTCCTTTGTTGTTACATATATTATAGGTAGACAGACTCTGATATGCATTTGATCAGATGAGAGACTACATTCCAAATTAATGAATGAAAACGTGTGACTCACGAGGACAAATAAGTGTGTTTCTATTCAACCAGTGTCCAGGACAAGCTCTGAAAACAAGGGGATTACCATTGCATTTTTGGATATCAAATTTTAATCATTAATATCAAAGAGTGCACATTTATGTTAAATATATTCTAGTGAGAATCATACACATTTACTCCAATATTCTTTATCATGTAAGAGAATATTTCAGTAGAGAATGAGATCCTCTTATAGGCTGCCATGCCTGAATTAGATAAGCAATCAACATACGTGTTTTAAATGTTAAGTAAAATAAAAAATTGGATTTTTAAAGCTCAATAAATTATTGCACTTTAATTATCATAGCCTCTGTGTAAAGTCGATATGATCCAACAGCCTGGATCACAAAAGAAATCAATAATTTGTACTATATCAGGAATGACAATTTATCAGTTCAAAATGAAATTGATAAATATTACTCTGAACAGACTTGATACTTGAAAAATATCCAAAGTACATTAAAGCAGATGCAACATTCTGTTCCAGGTGCTTCTCATGCTCAATAATAATTAGGTATGCCATGTCATGCCTCCTGTAGCAATAAATCCATTATTACTTTTATTATAATTCAGAATAGGTCATTCACAAGCTGTTCTGTAAAAGCACATTTCAACTTAAAAAAAGACACTGGAAGCTGACTCAAAAGCAGTCTTTCATTCTGTGAATTCTAATATTTATGCTAAGCATGGCCTGTTCAGATATTTGTTTAAATGAAGGAAAATCCAAATCAGATAAAAGTGTCAGGGACTAATTTACTCATAATTTCTTGAAAAAAACTGTATACTGCTAGTTAAAGGGCAACTAATAGAAATAATTTGTTTAGATTAAAATTCTGTCAGTAGAAGAATGTGTTCCTACGGCAATACAAAAAGGCTTAAAATATGTCACACATTTAGTTAAGAGAGCATACTCAGCCAGGCATGGTGACTCACAGCTGTAATCCCAGCACTTTGGGGAGGCTGAGGCAGGCTGGATCACCTGAGGTTGGGAGTTCAACACCAGCCTGACTAACATGGAGAAACCCCATCTCTACTAAAAATACAAAATTAGCCAGGTGTGGTGGCGAATGCCTATAATCTCAGCTACTTAGGAGGCTGAGGAAGGAGGATCACTTGAACCCAGGAGGCAGAGGTTGCGGTGAGTGGAGATTGTGCCACTGTCCTCCAGCCTCGGCAATAAGAGCGAAACTCTGAAGAGCATACTCAGGACTTGCTTCTATGTTATTTTTCTTTATTACTTATATGCATCATTTATAGACAAGCAGATTGTTAAACAACTTGGGTTTTCTGTCAATTAGCTGTGCATTATCATGCTGGAGAATAACCAGCTGCCAAATTTTGATACCAGAAAAATTAGTCCTTTTTTTCTTTTTTCAGCTGACTTTCTGACGTAGATTCCTTAGTTTTCACAATGTCAAAAGCTGGAGTGGAGATGAAAATTATCCTTTGTACCTGATGTGTCCATTTTCGGTTCCTAGGCAGAATTATCAATAAAAATGGGAAGTGTTACATATTTGGTTTTTTACTACTTTGTATTTTAATATTTGACTATATTTATCATCATCCCAAAATATTTACAGTGATTTTTTAAAAATTACAAAGTAATACATGAAAACATGTCTACTGTAAATTCCTATGATGTAAAAGTATACTGAGGCAGACTTTATATAGTTCTTGGTAAGTTTAGATAGAAATGACTTCCATTTCGAGAAAAGCACGATCAGAGATGTGCTGAATCAGCAGTGTCAACATATAGAGACAATAATTTTTTTTTGCCGACTCATGCTGATATGGAGCCAAAACAGCTGTTTTTTATCAGGATTGCTACCAATATTAAGAATATTTTTAAAATGTTACCAAGATGAAATTAGCTTTATATTATCCATGATAAAATGTGTCATATGTGTTTCAGCCTTGAATTTCAGGAAAATTCCATTTACATAAGTACAGCTACTTACAGACAGTTTGAATATTGTCCAAAACAATGAATTCAGTACAAGTTAAACTTACGGTTGCCTCAGAAGTATTTTTTTCTTTAGCCAAATAAGCTTTTCTCATTTTTTCAACTTTCATTAGAACTTGCTTGGATCGACGACCCAGATATTTAACTTGATTTTGCTGTTTATAGGGCCGATATGGAGGTCGGATAGTTAAAGGTGGTAGAGACCTAGAAAATGTTTGTATTAAAAACAAAAAAATCACACAGAATAAAATTTAAATGCAAAGAAAGTTTCTAATTTTATTAAAGATTTCTCTAGAAAATACAGACCTTAGTCAACATTGGAGCAGCATTGCATGTAAGCTTTTAGGTTAAAGTTATTTCTACTTGAGTTTACATAGCATAGATCTTTATCTGGCACTTATGAAGGTGTACAGGTGATGATATTGACAGCGATGATGATAAAAATTATAAAACCTGTTATCAGTTTAAAATTAGCTTTCCTAGAAAATACTGTGTAGTAGCCATTTGAATCTTATTTTTTTTTACACCATACACTAACACAAAAAAGTATTATATTTCGGCTGGGCGTGGTGGCTCATGCCTGTAAGTCTAGCGCTTTGAGAGGCTGAGGCAGGCGGATCACCTGAGGTCAGCAGTTCAAAACCTGCTTGGCCAACATGGTGAAGCCCTGTCTCTACTTTAAAAAAATACAAAAATTAGCCAGGTGTGGTGGCAGGCACCTGTAATCCCAGCTACTCGGGAGGCTGAGGCAGGTGACTTGCTTGAACCCGGGAGGTGGAGGTTGCAGTGAGTCGAGATCGCACCACTACACTCCAGCCTAGGCAACAGAGCGAGACTCTGTCTCAAAAAAAAAGTAATACATTTCATAATGGTTGGAAAAACAAGCTGTTTTTATCAGTGCTGGGATCAGATGCTATGCCCATAATCCCCTTGTCCTTAACATTATAAGGCACGTAGACTCAACTTTCAACTGCCAGCATCTGCATCGCTCAGCCTGAAAGCTTTCTTTGAAAAGCAAAGCCCTGACTTGGAGGTATTGACAAGGAAAAAAATAAAAGATAAATAAAAAAGAAAAGCAAAGCCCACGTGCAGGGGAGGTCAAAAGTGCCGGAGAATGAGTATCTCCCTTCCTAAGCAACCCTTAACCAATGACTGATGGCAGTTGATGTATCAATACTGTAATTCCCTTCCCCTCTGTGGGATAATTCTGAGTTGCATGTTCTACATTGGCTCTGACATTCCCGCGGGGATTAAGCTCCAGTTACCCACAGTGGTAACTTGCTTGCTAACATACACTGTTTTGGCTGCCTTCCACTTTTCTATCCTCTCCCTTCAGTGGTTCCTGGGATCACCTCCCAAATAAACTACTTACACTCAAATCTCTGTCTCAGAGTTTGCTTCTGGGAGATGCTAAGGTACAACTGCATTTAAAGATGTGTTTTGTTTGTTTGTTTGTTTGTTTGTTTGTTTGTTTTTGAGTCAGAGTTTCATTCTTGTTGCCCAGGCTGGAGTGCAATAGCGCAATCTCAACTCACCGCAACCTCTGCCTCCCAGGTTCAAGTGTTCTCCTACCTCAGCCTCCCAAGTAGATGGTATTACAGGCATGTGCCACCACGCCCGGCTAATGTTTTGTATTTTTAGTTGAGACGGGGGTTTCTGCATGTTGGCCAGGCTAGTCTCGAACTCGCAACCTCAGGTGATCCGCCTGCCTCTGCCTCCTAAAGAGCTGGGATTACAGATGTGAACCACCGCACCCAGCCTCAAAGATGCTTTTATGAAAGTATTTTTTCCTCTTCAATTGATTAAGAATTTGGCTACTTATTTGGCTCTTAAATGACTTATTCTTGGATACTCAGTAGGATAAATCCAAATAGCAGGGAGACCAGGGTTATATATGGTAGCAGAGAAAATTACATCATTTATTTGACCTTGGTGGTAATAGGGTTAAATTCTATATTCAGTGCTCATATGGATGAGTTAGAGAAAATCTATTTCATGATGACAGACTGTACCCTAAACCAGGCCATCTGTCTGGCAAATGTATAGCCTTGATCATAAAATATGTGGGTTAAATTATGTTATTGGGTCAGAATCACTCATCTCTATTCCTGAGAAAAACCCCGGCATGTTTGCTTGACAGTGGGTCATCAGTATCTTCTTCATGTACAAAGAGAGTATTTTTCATTTCAATTATAAGAGTGTGAAAATAGATTACCAGTAGGTCTTCTTCTATATTATTATCTCTTTCTTTTTTTAAGAAAGCAGCTCAATTTGTAAATAAGATGGGCTAAGAGAGGCTTAGTAATGGAAAGAGAAAAGGAATATAATTGGAGCGGTTATATTCTGTCCATGTTGTTTCAGATCATAATACATTTATTTTGCCACAACATGCATTTCTACAATGTGAACTGGCTCACATGCTATTGGTAAAAAGGGGAATGACATCACTCTAATTTATATGCAATTTATCCTAGGCGAAGGGAGCCAGAGTAGCAAGAATAGAATTATAACCTTCAGCAGAAAAAGAAAAAGCCCTCAGCTCTGTGCTGCAGGGGCGAGGGGAGCCCTTTTGGCTGTATTCATGAAAACAAAAATGAGTACCTGCATCAAATGCTATCCTCCCAGAGAGGCACACCCCACCCCCAACTCACCCTCACTGCCCTCCACCCTACTGCTTCCCCACCTCCACTCTGGCCTTGGAAGGCTCCTGGTTCTTGGCAGACTAAACTGCCTCTCACGTCCACTTAAAAGGCAACCACGCTAGCCCAGGGTCCCACTTCTACGTGCACTGTCCCCATGCCCACTACCTGCTCTAATGAAAGAGTTGCCAGCATCTCCACTCAGTGGTTGTTGATTTTGTATATTTTCTGTAGCAGCCTCCAGCTACACTGAGCTGCCTATCTGGTGGTACAAGTTATATCTCCAAGTACCAATTGTTCTTTTTGCTAGTGCTCTGTTTACAAAGTTGCCTAAGTTTTGAGCGGTCTGCCCCAACCCTATTTTTCCCATATATCCTATTATCTTGAGTGAGCTATCAGGCAGAATGTGAACATTTTCAGATATGCCCCTAGTATTGTAATCCCAACAAAGAATCTGTTTTACCTAATTTCAGAAACAATCTGTAGCTGGTGCTTACGCATCTCTTCTGTTACTGGTCTCCGTGACAGAAACTTCATTTTGTTTCGTAGACGGGTTGAGATTACTCCAGACTCTGAATAGTGAACTATGTCATATATTAGCATTGACCTGGGAATGTTCTCAAGGTTTAATTTTCGCCAGCTGTTATTTCTGCCACCAGAAGACGCTGGGGCCTCATCCAGAAAACTGCGATACTGTATGGAAAAAACAATTAAGAATGATTAGTTGGCTAGGTGGGATGGCTCACGCCTGTAATCCCAGAACTTTGGGAGGCCAAGGTGGGTGGATTAGCTGAGGTCAGGAGCTCGAAACCAGCCTGGCCAACATGGTGAAACCCCGTTTCTACTAAAAATACAAAAATTAGCAGAGCATGGTGGCACATGCCTGTAGTCCCAGCTACTCAGGAGGCTGAGGCAGTAGAATGGCTTGAACCCAGGAGGCGGAGGTTGAAGTGAGCCAAGATAGCACCACTGCACTCCGGCCTGGGTGACAGAGTGACTCCATCTCAATAAAATAAAAAATAGGAAAGAAAAGAAAAAACAATTAAGAATGATTAGTTGGCCTGGTGTGTAATCCCAGCACTTTGGGAGGCGGAGGCGGGTGGTCTCCCAACTTGAGGTTGGGAGTTTGAGATCAGCCTGGCCAACATGGTGAAACCCCATTTCTACTAAAAATACAAAAATTAGCCAGGCGTGGTGGCGTATGCCTGTAGTCCCAGCTACTCAGGAGGCTGAGGCAGGAGGATCACCTGAGCCCAGGAGGCAGAGGTTGCAGTGAGCCAAGATTTCGCCACTGCACTCCGGCCAGGGCGAGAGAGTAAGACCTTGTCTCAAAAAAAAAAAAAAAAAAAAAAAAAA
>PVKV010019802.1:0-41323 GCA_004027835.1 Alouatta palliata | reverse complement strand
TGTTCTTTTTGCTTAGAATTGACTTGGCTATGCGGGCTCTCTTTTGGTTCCATATGAAGTTTAAGGTGGTTTTTTCCAGTTCTGCGAAGAAGGTCATTGGTAGCTTGATAGGGATAGTGTTGAATCTGTAAATTACTTTGGGCAGTATGGCCATTTTCACGATATTGATTCTTCCTAGCCATGAACATGGAATATTTCTGTTCATTTTTTTTCAGTCTTTTTTCTCTGATCTTGTCTTCTCACTTTATTTCATTGAGTTGATCTGCAATCTCTTACATCGTTTCTTCCACTTGATTGATTTGGCTATTGATACTTGTATATGTTTCATGCAATTCTTGTGCTGTGTTTTTCAGCTTCATCAGGTCATTTATGTTCTTCTCTCAACTGGTTATTTTAGTTAGCAATTTGTCTAACCTTTTTTTTTTTTAAGGTTCTTAGCATCCTTGCATTGAGTTAGAACGTGATCCTTTAGGTAGGAAGAGTTTGGTATTACTCACCTTCTGAAGCCTACTTCTGTCAGTTTGTCAAACCCATTCTCATTCCAGTTTTGTTCCTTGAGGGTGAGGATTTGTGTTCCTTTGGAGGAAAAGATTCATTCAGGTTTTTGTCATTTTCAGCCTTTTTGTGCTGGCTTCTCCCCATCTTTGTGTATTTATCTACCTGTGGTCTTTGATATTATTGACATTTGGATGGATTCTCTGAGTGGATGTCCTTTATGTTAATGTTGATGTTATTCCTTTCTGTTTATTCCTTTTCCTTCTAACAGACAGGACCCTCTGCTGCAGGTCTGGAATTTGCTGGAGGACCACTCTGGACCCTGTTTGCCTGGGTATCACAAGTGAAGGGTGCACAGCAGCAAACATTGTTGCCTATTCCTTCCTCTGAAAGCTTTGTTCCAGAGGGACACCTGCCAGACGCCAGTACGAGCTCCCCTGTGTGAGGTGTCTGTCAGCTCCTACTGGGATATTCCTCGCAGTCGGGGTACACATGGGTCAGGGACCCGCTTGAGGAGGCAATCTGTCCTTTATTCTAGCTTGAATGCTGTGCTAGGAGATCTGCTGATACCTTCAGAGCTGTCAGGCAGGGGCAGTTAATTCTGCTGAAGCTGCACCCACAGCCACCCCTTTCCCCAGGTGCTCTGTCCCAGAGAGATGGGGGCTTTATCTGTAAGTCTCTAACTTGGTCTGCTGCCTTTTTTTCAGAGATGTCCTGCCCAGAGAGGAGGAATCTAGAGAGGCTGTCTGGCTGCAGCAGCCTTGCTGTGCTTCAGTGGGCTCTGCCCAGTTCAGATTTCTTGGCTGCTTTGTTTACGCTGTGAGGGTAAAATCACCTCCTCAAGCCTCAGCAATGGCAGACCCCCACCTCCAGCCAAGCTCTAGCATCCCAGGTCAACTACAGACAGCTATGCTGGCAGAGATAATTTCAAGCTACTGTATCTTAGCTTGCTGGGTTGTGTGGGAGTGGGACCTGCTGAGTCAGACTACCTGGCTCCCTGGCTTCAGCCCCTTTCCAGAAGAGTAAACAGTTCTGTCTCACTGGTGTTCCATGTGCCACTGGGGGTTAGGGGAAAACTAACTCCTGCTGCTAGCTCGGTGTCTGCCCAAATGGCCACCCAGTTTTGTGCTTGAAACCCAGGGCCCTGGTGGTATAGGAACCAGAGGGGATCTCCAGGTCTGCCAGTTGCAAAGACCATGGGAAAAGCGCAGTATGGACCTGAATGCATCTTTCTTCCTGGTACAGTCTCTCATGGTTTCCTTTGGCTAGGGGAGGGAGATCCCCCTGACCCCTTACACTTCTCAGATGAGGTGACACCCCACCCTTTGTCAGCTCCCCCTCCATAAGCTTCATTCACTTCCTAACCAGTCCCAGTGAGAAAAACCTGGTACCTCAGTTGGAAATGCAGAAATCGCCCGCCTTCTGCATTGATCTTGCTGGGAGCTGCAGAACAGAGCTGTTCCTATTTGGCCATCATGCCAGTAACCAACTATACTCTTTAATTTTTTTTTAAATGTTAAGCCAAGCTTACTTTTCTAAAATTAACCCTACTTGATGTCAATATATTATTCCTTTTACATATTTCTAGATTATATTTGCTAACATGTTTTTAATAATTTTTACATGCATACATAAAGAATATTTTTATTTCTGCTTATATTGGACTTATGATTTGGCAGTATCTTTTCCCTGTATATTTTCTAAATGGTTTAAGTAGAGTTGGTATTATTTCTTTTATAAGTATTGGATGAAATTTACCAGTAAATCTATCTATTACTGCACAGTTTCTTTCTGGCAGTTTATTTTTTACATGTAGCAAATTTAATAGATATAAGGCTTTTAAAATTTTCTATTTCTTCAGTCATTTTACTGTGTCTTTATAGGCGTTTATGCATTTCATCTTTATGTTCAAATATATTGGCATAAAATTATCCACAGTATTATTGTATTATACTCTTAATATTTCCCAGATATGGACTCATAACTTTCTTTTATCCTTAACTTATCAGTCTTCTTGGAATTAGTATTAACCTTGCAACCACAAATTCCCATCTATAATTCTCAAATTTTACTCAAGTTCTGGTATATCTACATATACTATAAATAGTAATAGATAATATTTTACTTTTTGCTTTAGATGATCTATGTTTTTATAAATAAATAGAAAAGATAAAAAGGTTTACCCAAATATTTACCATTTTTTATGTTCCTCATTTCTGGCTTAAAGAATTTCCTTCAAAATTTCCAGTTCAGATCCAATAGCAAGAACTCTCTCGGGTAGCTTTTATATGAAGATTAATCCGTTACAATTTCAGTCTCAGTGGATACATTTGCTTAGCATGCAATTCTTGTTTCCAGGTTCATTCCTGCCATTATGTTACTGATGTTTTACCAATGTCATGTGGACTTGCTGTTTTCTGTTGATGTTGGCTTTCATTCAGAGATTGTTTCTCTCTGTGAAATGTCAGCTTTCTATAGCCTTTTTCAGAATTTTTCTTTACTGCTTGTTTTGCAGTAGCTTGATTATGATGTGTCCAGGCATTACATTATTTGGATTAACCTGCTTGTTCAATATTATTTTATCTGAAGTTTGTTAATACATAACTGATTTAGAGGTCAGTTAGAGACTCAGAGAAAGTTACACCAACGATTTGGCAATATCTTCTTGAGTATTTTCTTTCTGGGATTCTCCCCTCTCTTTTTTGGCCACATTATTTGCTCTGAGCTTTTGACACTGAAGTTTCATCTCCCCAGAGTAGCATTTATTGCAGGCTGACCTCAGACTTGGACATACAGGAATTGATAACTTACCCTTCCTATTCCCTCTTTATAAGTGTCATCTCCAGGATATATTTGCTCACATTTCTGAGTATTTAGATAATTGTTTCTTCATCTGTTCCTGGATATTATAGTTGTCTGATAGAGGAAAGGGTATAATAGGGACCACTCAGTCATACTGCAGCAGAAATTCAATGCTAGGAATTTTTAATAAAGAAAGAAACCACCAAAATCTGTAACTTTGGTAGTGAATAAAATTCAAACTAACTAAACTTATTTTATACTTCTGCTGGGCTCACTGATCTGGAAATACAACCAATTTCATACTCAATATAAAAGGAATGATAATATAAAGAAACTAGTGATTTCCTTTGAGAGGTTTTACTTTTCATAAAGGCAGTTTGAAGACCATCCTAGATAATGATAATAGTTCCATTTCATTGTAATGAACAAATTTGACTACTCTTTTTCTTCTCAACTTCCCTACAACTTACCACTTCTCTCCTTTTACAAAGAAGAAACTATAAAATATAAAAACAATTAGACTATCATAACACGATGATCACAGAATAACCTACAAACCATCCCAGTACAACTAGGTCAAATAGATTCAAGAAACATTTTCTAAACGTCTTTGCTAAGATAAGTACCAAAAAAATTAATTATTTTGAGGGAATTACATTTTAGTAGCTAAAGGATGACAGACATATACCAGAATATTTTTAATTTACCAAGTAGTGCTATGAGAATAATAAACACATAATTCTATAGAAACACATATATAGGGCACCAAACTCAAAGTTGTCAGGAGGGAAACAGGTATGTTTTTTATGTCT
This sequence comes from Alouatta palliata, assembly GCA_004027835.1. Taxonomy (NCBI): domain Eukaryota; kingdom Metazoa; phylum Chordata; class Mammalia; order Primates; family Atelidae; genus Alouatta; species Alouatta palliata. The sequence continues at coordinate 37,214 of PVKV010019802.1, read as the reverse complement.
TACATTGCCATGTGATAAAATAACTGAATCCTGACAGATTTTTAAAGTTAATCATCTTTAGAATTGAGGCTTTCTGACTTCTATGTCATTGCTCCAGTATCGCAGACAGTATCTTCTCTGACCACAATAAAATTGTACTTAACTTCCTGATTCTCACTGTGTATCCTTAGTTTTCTTTCTTTTCCCTGAGATGCTTACTATTCTCTAAAATACTACATATTTCCTTCCTTTTCCCCTCACTCTGCCAACCAGAATACGTGTTGCATAATAGTAGGACATTTTTGTATGTTTTATTCTCTGCTGTGCCTACAGTCTTAAAACAGTGTCTGAAGTATAGCAGGTTTTCAATAGATATTTGCCATATGAATCAATTTGATAAATGTTGTGAGTAATAAATAGTGGGCAGTAAGACTTGAACAATTTTCAAATGCTACGTAATGTAGCACCAGAATGCTGTACTAAGATATTTGGAAATTTTTCTGTATGTGATGGGAAATCATCAGAAAGAAGAAAATCACTTGTTTACATGAATTACTGTCATCAATGTAGAAATAATAGATCTAAAGGGACAAAAATGTGGTTATTTCTATTGATTGAGAAAACCTTCAAACTTACAGCATAATTATAAAATCTGTTTTCAATAGAGAATACAGAGTTTTGTGAAAGAGTAGTAAAAACTTAAAAAGCTAATCCTTAAAGATTCACCTTTTGTGAGTAATGCAAATTCTGTCTTAAGTAAATTCTGCCATAATAGTTAAGAAATTAGGAGTGTGTTGAATCTTTAAATTATATGAGAATGTTCTGGAATCTGAGGGAGCAAAAATAAAATTAGAGGAACGTGAAGTTGACAGGGCAGAGAACAATATCTGCAGAAGCACAGAGGTACAGAAGTGCATGAACTGCTTGGTGAACCAAACGTGTTTTTATTTATAAATAAGAGATCCATGTGGAAAATGCAGATATGTTAGATTATTAAGCAAGTATCACTTATGTACCTCTTTATTTGTATTCAGCAAATATTTATTAAGCATAAATTTGTCACTATTCTCCATTTCAAGAATACAATAATGGGTAAAGAGTTTGACACAGACTCTGACTTTAGGAGATTTACATTTTAGACATTTCCACAATTATTGGTGCAAATATATATATTTCCAGGCTATAATGTGTGCTGATAATCTAATATACAATAAAACAGGGATACAATACCTAATATTGATGGTCAGAAAATAAGTGCCTGAGGAAATAAAATATCAACTAACCTGGACTGTATTAAGAGAAATTAAGAGTAAAGGAAATACAGGTAGGATACTTGAATGCAGAAGACAAACTATTTGTAAAGTTTCCATGTTTAGAATATTTAAATAACTCAAGAGTGGTAGGTGATTAATGCCTAGAGAGTGGGAAAAAAAAAAAAACAGACATATGATATGAAGCAGTATGTAAGGCCTGGGCTGTATAAAAGTGTCAGAGTCCATACAATGATCTGGGCTATACTCTAAACAGAATGAGAAGTATTAATGCTTTGATGCCAAACTAAAGAGTTGAACACCATCCTTACCATAATGAGGACTACTGAAGTATTAAAAGCTGAAAGTCAGACAGTTCTCAAGCATAGTCCTGGCCATACCTCCTTAATTTAGCTTAAATTTATTAATTACCTATGATATAAGACATTACTCTAAGCTTAGAATAATGGACAAAACAGTTGAGGGTCTTGCCCTTTTGAAACCCATATTCTCCTTGGAGAGATGCATTTGATGAGAAAAAATTGAATACTGCTTGTTTTCATCTTAAAACCTATATTATCATTGTTTCATGTTCCAAAGAAACATAACACACTCACAAAAATGCATATAACAGAAATGTAGTACTCAAAGAAAAAAAAAATCCAGTATGGCTCTTAACAATGTATTGCTTCAGGTGTTACAATTCGAGGGAAAGAGTGTGGGCAGCGGGAAATGTCACACAACACAAAAATTGCTTAAAATTCATCTTTAGAAATCTCCATGTATAATGTACATTCAAACTTTACAAGCTGGAATTTAAAGGAAAAATTGTATAGACATAAAATGAACATTTAACAATAGAAAATAAATAAAGGAGTTATTTATCTTATGTAACTAAAAGCAGATATGGTTAAAGATCAGACCAATAGCATAAATGATTGTAAAGTTCCAGAAAATGAAAGTTCAGCAGTTCTTGTGCTTCAGCCTCCTGAGTAGCTGTAGTTACAGGTGTATGCTGCTACCACGCCTGGCTTTTTTTTTTTTTTTTTTTTTTGTAATTTTAGTAGAAACAGGGTTTTACCATGTTGGTCAGGCTAGTGTCAAACTCCTGAGCTCAAGTGATCTGCCCACCTCAGCCTCCCAAAGTCCTGGGATTATAGGTGTGAGCCACTGTGCCTAGCTAGCAAAGACATTTTAAAGTAAACATGTAAATGTGTGCTGCTTTGTTCAGTTTATCATGTTACCTATAAGGCTGCCTGTTTTGTTGGAGCAAAAGACAACTCTGTATCACATCCAAGTTCTACTAAAACGCCACATGTCATTTGAACCTTATAGCCTATCGGATACAATTTTGCTTTAAGTGCCTGTGGCAGACGTGAACTTTTCTTTCCAATAAGGCTTGATAGAAGAATTGCAATGTTTGGAACAAGGTCATGCTGTATTTAGCCAACAATATTCTTCATTTAAAAAGAAGCTCCTGGCTTGCTACTGCTAGTAGGTCACTACTTCTAGTCCATAGAGACTGAATGCTCAAGAAAATGTAACCAAGTACATATGCAACCTGAGCTATCCATCACAAATTAAGTGTTGTCTGATACACTTAATCATAAAGGTGGACATGAGAGGAAACTTGATGTGTATAAGCATTTCATTTTTCCACAGAAATAGTATAATAAACCTTGATGTAGTATGATTCGTCCTGGAAAGTTCAGGAAGACACAAATGAATTAATAGGTATCTCATATCTATGTATATCTATAGTTTCAAAGAGAATTTTCTAGGATGAGTTGATGGAGAAAGAAGAATGCATAAGCCTGGTTTATGAAAGAAAACTAAAGGTATAATTACTCAAACTGACAATGAACTCCTATAACAGTGTTCTACTCATTTATCTGCATGAATCAACAGATTAGAATTTCCCTCACCAAAGATTATTCTAGCCATGGAGCCTTACATAAAGTTTTACCTGTCCGCTAAGCCCAGCGCATGACCCTGCCCAATTGCTGAACATAGCGAGTGGCCACACCTAATCAGGAAGCCCAGCCAGTGGCCCTGACCAATCATGGAGCATAGTGTGTGTTCCTACTAAACTAGGGAGTCAAGCTGGTGACCCTAACTCACGGCAGAAAATAGCATGAAGCCACAACCAACTGAGAAGCACATGCAACCAGAGATCTCCTTTGATAGCAGAACCCAGCCTGCAGTCCTGCCTGAATGTGGAGTCCAGCCAGACACACCAATCAGCTAAAAATGGCTTCCCACCTGACCAGGAGTGATTGCAGAGCTTACCTGTGGCCCTACCCAATCATCTAGGAAGTGACCCTTTCTAGAAAAGAGTTTAGCCTGTAAACTTGCATGAATAGAGGTGATTGAAAAGCTCAGCTACAGGCCTCACTGAACCAGGAAGCTCAGACAGTAGTCCTACCAGAATACAGAACTCAGCCAGACAACACCCAACTACAAAACCCCAGACAGCAGCCCTCCACAACCTTAGAGCATAGGCAGCAAACCTGAACAACTACAAGCCCTGAGATAAGCCCCTTCTTCTCACAGAATTTACCAGCTGGCCTGTCCAGAGCTCCAGGCTGGACTGACTGGTGCAGGTCTTTCCCCACTAAGCAAACGAGTCAATGCTGAAAGAAGTGACCACTTTCTCAAATACATAGACTTCAAAACAAATATATAATTTTCATACATAACCAAGGAAGCAAAAAAGCTCCAAAGAAAACTAATAGTTTCAACAACTGACACTAAAGAAATGAAGATCTGGGCCAGGTGTAATGGCTCATGCCTATAATCCCAGCACTTTGGGAGCCTGAGGCAGGTGGATCACTTAGGAATTTGAGACCAGACTGGACAACATAGTGAAACTCCGTCTCTACTAAAAGTACAAAAATTAGCCAGGTGTGATGGAGTGTGTCTGTAATCCTGGCTACTTGGAAGGCTGAGGCTCGAGAATTGCTTGAGACCAGGAGACGGAGGTTGCAGTGAGCCAAGATCATGCCATTGCACTTCAGCCTGGGTGACAGAGCAAGGCACCTTCTCAAAAAAAAATAAATAAATAAAATGAAATAAAATCTGTGAACTGACTGACAGACAACTTAGAATAATTGTCTAAGAAGTTTAGTGTGCAACAAGAAAACAGAAATAGTTTACTAAAATTAAGGAAACATTTTGTGAACAAGATGATAAATTCAGCAAAAAAGTAAAAATGAATTCTTAAAAAATTACACAGAAATACTAAAGTTGAAGCATGCAATGACTGAATTAAAATGTTTACTAGACAGCTAGAAGACTCAATGAAGCAAAAGAAATAATTGTTGAAGTTGAAAATAGGTTATTTAAAATTATCCTGTTAGAGGAGCTAAAAGAAAACAAAAGGAATGAATAAGGCACATGTATGGGATATTATTAAGCAAAATAATATGTGCATTATGAAAATATTAGATGAAGAACAGAAAGGGACAAAAAATCTATGTAAAGAAATACTAGCCAAAAACTTCCCAAATTTGGGGAGAGAAATGTACATCTAAATTTATGAGGTTTAAAAATTCTCATATATTTCTCTGCTGATAATATGATCTAGTATCTAGAAAACCCCATCTCAGCCCAAAAGCTTCTTAAGCTAATAAGCAACTTCAGCAAAGACTAGGATACAGTATTAATGTGCAACAATTACAGGCATTCCTATACATCAATAATAAGCAGAGAGCAAAATCTTGAATAAACTCCCATTCACAATTGCTGAAAAGAGAATTAAATACCTAGAAATAAAGCTAACAAGGAAGATGAAGGACTTCTTCAAGGAGAACTACAATCCACTGCTCAAGGAAATAAGAGAGGACACAAACTAATGGAAAAACATTCCATACTTATGGATAGGAAGAATCAATATTGTGAAAATGACCATACTGCCAAAACTAATTTATGGATTCAGTGCTATTGCCATTAAACTACTGTTGACATTCTTCAGAGAATTAGAAAAAAACTACTTTAAAATTTATAGAGAACCCAAAACGAACCAAGATAATCCTAAGCAAAAAGAACGAAGCTGAAGGTAATACACTACCTGACTTCAAAGTATACCACAAAGCTGTGGTAACCCAAACAGCCTGATACTGGTACAAAATGAGAGTATCAACTGATGGATATTTGATACAATACCTGATTAGTACTCCACTAAACTTACAAAGTGTCAAAAACAAGGCTTATATAAGAAAGTCTCATAGCCAAGAGAAGCTTAAAAAGACATGAACACTACATATAATTCAGAATACTTAAATGGGATCTTGGAGCAGAATGAGTATCATGGGTTAAAACTAAAGAAATCTAAAGAAAGCATGGACTTTAGTTGATGACTTAAAGAATAATATTGCTTAAAATGTCATGATCAACATTGCCAAATAAAATTAAAACATAATTTAAAAAATATGAAAGTAATGAGACATTAAGTAATATAATCCAGTATAGAAATACAGGATCTGAAATGTTAGGAGCTTACCTATAATATGATATCAAATGAGGGCTCTATTTACAAATTGACAAATAATATACTACTTAAATACTGATGAGGAAAATAAGAAATTAGGGAAAGGCTAATATTTGTTATGAATTCATTTACTCGGAAAATTATCAGTATAAGATGATTAAAATGTCTTTTGAAAAAGAGTATCTAATATACACCATGATAACTATAGTTAAGAATACTGTATCATATACTTAAAAGGTGCTAAAATGGTAGATTTTAAATGTTGTCTTCAAAAAAGAATGATAATTATGTGAAGTTATGGATATGTTTACTAACTTAATTGTAATCATTTTACACTATGTAGAAATATAAAAATTATTATGGTGTATATCATAAACTTACACAATTTTATTTGTAAATGATACCTCAATAAAACTGGAGGAAAAAAAATAAAGAAATGCCAGAAATAACGGAAGGAGAAAAAAAATGCCACAAATAGTTCATACACATGAAATTCGCTGACTTTACCTTGTGCCCTACTATCAGGTGCAGTCCATCTGAATGAAAGATGATTGGTCGATAAAAAATTTGGTTACAGTACTAAGACTAAGGGGAAACAATTCCCTAGATGATTAGGTGTTGTCCTATATTATTAGGCATAAAAATTAAACTGGTGGCTAGACTATATTGCCATTTTCTCCCATGTATCCTATAGGCGTTATATACAGGCTTCCCAAATGAGAGATGAAATTGGAGGTGCTGTCTTTCACCTATTACACCAAATAAAACACAGAAAGAGTTTTGATTTCCTATCAGCACAAACCTTGGGTTGGTGAGTTTTGAATTTCTAGTACCCAAAGGAGGTTTAATGTCATTGTAGAAAATAATCATGGTTTTTTGAATTGAAAATCAAGATTGATCCTTCTCTGTTTTACATTCTTCATATTATTACACTCAGTCAAAGAAATGGCATGCTGATTTTTAAAAATTTTTATAATGGGGTAGTGAATTTTGGGAAGAAAATGCATGTAAGTTATGAAATTTGTGGGCGTGAACTCTATATTATTCTCATTTAATGTCTGCAGGATCAGAAGTGATGACCTCTTATTTTGGTTATTGGTAATTTGTTTTTTCTCTTTTCCTTGCATTGCCTAGCTAGAGGTTTAATACTTTCACTGATATATTCAAATAACAATTTTTGTTTATCTGTTAATTTCCTGTTTTCAGTTCCATTGATATTTTCTTTTTCTATTGATTTATTGATTGAGAAGGAATCTCACTCTGTTGCCCAGGCTGGAGTGCAGTGGTATGATCTTGGCTCACTGCAACTTCTACCTCCTGGGTTCAGGCAATTCTTCTGCCTCAGCCTCTTGAGCAGCTGGGACTACAGACGTGTACCACCACGCCCAGCTATATATATATATATATATTTTTTTTGTATTTTTTAGTAGATACAGGATTTCACCTTGTTGGCCAGGCCGGTCTTGAACTTCTGACCTCATGATCCACCTGCCTCGGCCTCCCAAAGTGCTGGGATTACAGACATGAGCCACTGCGCCCGGCCATCATTTTTTATTGTAAATTGAAAATTTATATTTGTATATACTAATGGAATAAAAACTGATGTCATTATTAATGAATACAATGTGGAATTCTTAAGTCAAGGTAATTAACAAATCTGTCACTTCAAATATTTATTATGTTTTGTGGTAAGTACATTTGAAATTAACTTAGTGATTTAGAAACGTACAGCACACTTGTTCCTTGGTATCTGAAGGGGATTGGCTCCAGGATCCCTGGCAGAGACCAAAATCTATGGATTCCCAAATCCCTTGTATAAATAGGTATAGTATTTGGATATAAGTTATGCAAATCCTTCCATGTGATTTAAATCCTTTTAAGATTATTTACAATATCGAATACAATGTAAATTCTGTGCAAACAGTTGTTACATTTTAACGTTTGTATTATTTGTTACTAGTGCACTCTTATTTTTATTGCTTTTTTCTCCATAATATGTTTGATCCATGGTTAGCTGATTCCATGTATGCAGCTCACAGACACAGAGGGTCAATTATATTCATTACTCTGTGGAATAGAGCTCAAAAAAAAAATATCACCCTATTCTTCTGGTCTAATTGAGGCTTTATCTCCTTTAACCAACATCTTCCCATTTCCTTCACTACTCAGCCTCTTGTAAGCACTATTCTACTCTCTGCTGCCGTGAAGTAAATTCTTGTAGATTTCATTAAGTGAGAACATGTAGGATTTGTCTTTCTCTGTCTGGATTACTTCACTTAGAATAATGGTTACCAATTCCATCCATGTTATCAGAAGAAACAGAAATATATTCTTTTTTTGAGGTGAAATAATATTTCATTGTGTACATATGCCTCATTTTTCTGTATTCACTCTTCTGTTGATAGACACTTAGGTTGACTCCATAACATGTCTATTGTGAATAGCACTGCAATGAATATGGGAGTGCAGACATACCTTTGACGTAGTGACTCCAAATCTTTTGAGTAATTGCCCAGAAGTTGGAGTGCTGAATCATAAGATAATTCATTTTCAGTTCTTTGAAGAACTTTCATACAGTTTTGTATAATTGTTATACTAATTTACATTTCCACCAATAATATACAAGTTTCCCTTTTGCCACACCTTACCAACACTTGTTCATCTTTTTGATAATAGCCATTCTAGAAGTTGTGAGATGGTATCTCATTGGGAATAGCATAAGTAGTTTGCATTTCTTTAATGATTAATGATATTGAGCATTCATCATATATCTGTTGACATTTGAATGTCTTCTTTTGAGAAATATCTGTTCCCTTTCCTTGACAACTTTTTGATTATGTGTTTTCTTCTCATTGAATAGTTCTAATGTATGTTTTGGATATTGACTTCTTATCAGATGTATAGCTTACAAATATTTTCTCCCAATCCATGGGTTATTTCTTGAATCAGTTGTTTTATTTGTTGTGTAAAAGCTTTTTATTTTGTTTTAATCCTTTTTGTCTATGTTTTGCTTTTTTTGCCTGTGCTTTTGGAGTCAAATCTAGGAAATCATTGCCGAGGCCATTGTTGTGCAGTTTCCCCCTAAGTTTTCTCTACTGGTTTTACTACGTCACATTTTTTTTTAAGTCTTTAATCCATTTTGAATTGATTTTTGGGTATGGTTTGAGATAACGGTTCAATTTTATTCTTCTGTGTATGGATATCCAGTTTTCTCAAAATCATTTATTGAAGATATTGCCTTTTTTATGCATTCTTGGCACCTTTGCTTAAAATCTATTGACTTTTTATGTGCAATTTGCTTCTAGGCTTTCTATTTGGTTTCATTGGTCAGTGTGTCTATTTTTATACCAGTATATTGATGTTTTAATTGATGTTACTTTGTATTATAGTTTGAAATCAAGTAATATGATACTTCCAGCTTTATTCTTTTTACTCATGGTTGCCTTGACTATTTGAGCTTATTTTCTGACTTCACATGAATTGTAGAATTTTTTTTCTATTTTTATAAAACAATGACACTAGAATTTTGATAGTGACTGCATTGAATATGTAGATCACTTTGGGTAGTATGGAGATTTTAACATTAATTCTTCCAATCTATAAACACAAAATATCTTTCTATTTACTTGTGTTTTCCTCATTTTATTTCACTAACTTTCTGTAGTTTTCACTGTTTTTTTTTTTTTAATTTACTTGGTTAAATTTATTTCTAAGTATTTTAGTTTTTGTAGCTATTATAAATGGGATTGCTCTTTTGATACCTTTTTCAGAAAGTCTGTTATCATATAGAAATGTTACTGATTTTGCATGTTAATTTTATACACTCTAGCTTTAATGTATTTGTTTATAACAATTTTTTGTATGTGTGGAATCTTTTGGGGTTTTCTGTATATAAGATTACGTTATTGGCAAACAGTAAGAATTTCACTTCGTCCTTCTGTATTTAGGTGCCCTTATTTCTTTCTCTTGCCTAATTGCTGTGGGTAAGGACTTCCAATACTATGTTGAATGGAAATGATGAGAGTGGGCATTCTTGTCTTTTTCTGGATATTAGTGGAAAGGATTTCAACTTTTTGCTCTTGAGTATAATGGTACCTGTAAGTTTGTTGAATTTGACCTTTATTGTGTTGACGTACATTTCGTCTATATCTAATTTATTGAATTTTCATCATAAAATGATTTTGAATTTTGTCAGAATCATTTTTTTTGCATCTAATTACATGATCATATATGGTTTTTGTCCTTCGTTATGTTAATATATGTGTCACATCTAGTAATTTGCCTGTGTTGAAACTTTCTTGCAGAGATGAATTACACTAGATCATGCTGAATAATCCTTTTAATGTATTGTTGAATTCAGTCAGCTAGTATATTGTTCTGCAGTCTTTCTTTATTGTATTGTCCTTGTCTGGATTTGATATCAGGGTAATGCTGGCCTCATCAAAAAAAGTTTCAAAGTTTTTCTTCCCCTTCAATCTCTCTACAGAATTTGTGAAGAAATGTTATTTTTTAAATGTTTGTTAGAATTCAGTTGTGAGGCCATTAGGTCTTAGGCTGATTTTTGAGGAGAGACATATTATTACTGACTTAATCTCTTTACTTATTATTATGTATTCAGATTTTTTATTTGTTCATGATTTAGTCTTTATAGGCCATATGTGTCCAGGAAATTATCCATTTATTCTAGGTTATCCAATTTGTTGGCATAGAATTGTTCATAATAATTAATCATTATCTTTCGTATTTCTTGTATCAGTTATAATATCTCCTCTTTTATTTCCGATTCTATTTATTTGTGTTCTCTCATTTTTCTTAGTCTAGCTGTGTTTGTCACTTTTATCTTTTCGAAAGAATCTGTAACTTTGGTGTTCTTTTTGTTGTTTTAATAGTCTCCATTTCATTTAGCTATGCTCTGACCTTCACTCATTATTTCCTTCTCCTAATATAGCAGTTGATTTGTTCTTTCAAAAAAAAATCATTAAAACATAGCTTTGTTAATTTAGGAGCTTCTTGTTTGATTGAGGCATTTATTGCTGTAAACTTACATTTTGCAGCATTTTATTGCTTTTTTTGGCATGCAGTAAGTTGACATAATAAATTGGTATGCTATGTATCTGTTTTTGTTTCTTTCAAGATATTATAAAACTTTTTTCATTAAATCATTGGTTGTTCACAAACGTTGTTTAATTTACATATATTTGTGAATTTTCTAAAGTTTCTCATTGCTGATTTTTAATGTTCTAATTTTTTATTTTTTCATTTGTTTACTTTGGATTGTTTTTAAATTTTATTTTAAGTTCAGGGATACATTTGCAAGTTTATTACATAGGTAAGTTAAACTTGTATTGTGGGGGTTTGCTTTACATATTATTTTGTCATCCAGGTGTTAAGCCTAGTACCCATTGGTTATCTATCTTGATCCTCTTGCTTCTTCCACACTTAGCTTACTGATATGCCTTGGTCTCTATTGTTCCCATCTACATGTCCATGTGTTTTCATGATTTAGCTCACACTTGTAGGTGAGAATATGTGGTATGTGGTTTTCTCATCCTGCATTAGTTTGCTAAGGAAAATGATCTCCAGCTGCATGCATGTTCTTGCAAAGGATATAATCTCATTTTCTTGGCTTCATAGTATTCCACAATGTATATGTGCCATATTTTCTTTATCTGGTCTACCACTGATGGGCATTTAATTTGATTTCATGTCTTTGGTATTGTGAATAGTGCTGCAATGAACGTATGTGTGCATGTGTTTTTATGATAGAATGATTTATATTCCTTTGGGTATATACCCAGTAATTGGATTGCTATGCCAAATATAATAGTTCTGTTTTAATGTCTTTGAGGAATTGCCACACTGTCTTTCACAATGGCTAAACTAACTTACTCTCCCACTGACAGTGTATAAACTTTGCTTTCTCTCTGAAACCTTGCCAGCATCTTTTATTTTTTGACTTTTTTATAATAGTCATTCTGACTGGTGTAAAATGGTATTTCATTGTCGTTATGATTTGCATTTCTGTAATGATCAGTGATGTTGAGTTTTTTTGTTATATGCTTGTTGGCTGCATGTATGTTCTCTTTTGAAAAAGTGTCTGTTCATGTCTTTTGCCAGTTTTTAATGGGGTTTCTTGTTTTCTCTTTGTAAATGTATCCCTTATAGGTTGCTTACGGTTCCTTATAGATGCGGGATATCAGAACTTTGTCAGATACGTAGTTTGCAAAAATTTTCCCCATTCTGTATTTTGTCTGTTTACTCTGTTGATAGTTTCTTCTCCTATGCAGAAGCTTTTTTAGTTTAATTAGATCTCATTTTTCAATTTTTCTAGCGTTCCAATTGCTTTTGGTGTCTTAGTCATGAAATCTTTGCCCGTTTCTATATCCAGAATGGTATTACATAGGTTGCCTTGTAGGATTTTCATAGGTTTGTGTTTCACATATGCCTTTAATTCATCTTGAGTTGTTTTCTTTATCTGGCATAAAGAAGAAGTCCAGTTTCAATTTTCTGCAGATGGCTAACCAGTTATCCCAGCATCATTTATTGAATAGGGACTCCTCTCTCCATTGCTTGTTTTCGTCTGCTTTGTCAGAGATCAGATGGTTGTAGGTGTGTGGCCTTTGTCTGGGCTCTCTATTCTGTTCCATTGGTCTATGTGCCTGGTTTTGTTTATCATGCTGTTTTGTTTACAGTAGCCCTGTAGTAATGTTGGAAGTTAGGTGGTGTGATGTCTCCAGTTTGGTTGCTTTTGCTTAGGATTGCCTTGGCTATTTTGGCTCTTTTTTGGTTCCATGTGGATTTTTAAATTTTTTTTTTTCTGTGAAGTGTGTCATTTGTAGTTTGATAGGAAAAGCACTAAATCCATAAATTGCCTAGAGCATTATGGCCATTTTAATGCTATTGTTCCTATCTCTGAGCATCAGATTTTTTCTTCTGTTTGTGTTATCTCTGATTTCTTTGAGCAGTGTTTTGTAATTTTCACTGTAGAGATTTTCACCTCATCTGTTAGCTGGATTCCTAGGTATTTTACACTTTTTATGGCAATTTTGAATGGGATTGTGTTCCTGATTTGGATCTTTATATGACTGTTTTGAGGGTATAGAAATGGTAGTAATTTTTGTACACTGCTCTTGTATTCTGAGAATGCTGTTGTTATTTGTCAGCTAAAGGAGGAATGCTTCCAGGTTTTGCCCATTCAGTATGATGTTGGCTGTGGGATTTTCATAGATGGCTCTTATTATTTTGAGGTATATCCCTTCAATACTTAGTTTTTAGAAAGTTTTCAACAAGAAATAGTGTTGAATTTTATTAAAAGCCTCTTCTGAATCTATTGAGATCATCATGTGGTTTTTGTCTTTAGTTCTGTTACAGGACGAATCACATTTATTAATTTGCACATATTGAACCAACCTTGCATCCCAGGGATGAAGCCTGTTTGATCATGGTGGGTCTTATTTCTCCTTTGCTTATGCAGCTTAGTTTGAATGGAATAAAATTCTTGGTTGGAATTTATTTTCTTTAAGAATGTTGAATATTGGCCTTCAGTCTCTTCTGCCTTATAGCATTTCTGCTGAGAGTTCTGCTGTTTGATGAGGTTCCCTTTTTAATTGACTTGAACTTTCTCTCTAGCTATCTTTAATAATTTTTCTGTCATTTTGTCCTTGGAAAATCTGGTGATTATGTGCTGGAGCTGATCTTTTGATGGAATACCTTATAGGGGATCTCTGCAGTTCCAGAATTTGAATGTTAGCCTGTCTAGCTAGGTTTGGGAAGTGCTCATGGATGATAACCTGAAATATGGTTTCCAAGTTGCTTACACTCTCCCCATCTTCAGGGACACCAATGAGTCATAGATTTTTTCTCTTTACATAATCCTATATATCTAGGAAATTTATTCTTTTCTTTTCATTCTTTTGTCTCTGTTCTTGTCTGGCTGTCTTATTTCAGAAAACCAGTCTTCAAGCTCTGAGATTCGTTGATCCATTTGGTCTACTCTACTGTTAATACCAGTGTCCACATTATGATATTCTTGTAATGTGTTTTTCAGCTCTATCGGGTCAGTTATGTTTTTTTCTATACTTCAGATGTTTTACTCTTTCCTTTTCATTTGTCTTTTTTCTTGTCTGGCTGCCTTATTTCAGAAAGCCAGTCTTCAAGCTCTGAGGCTCATTCTTCTGCTTGCTCTGCCTGTCATTAATACCTGTGTCTGCATTATGAAATTCTTGCAGTGTGGTTTTCAGTTCTGTCATCACAGTTATGTTCTTTTGTATACTGGCTATTTTGTTTGCCAGCTCCTGTACTGTTTGGTAGTGTTTCTTAGCTTACTCGGGTTGGTTTTCCAGTACTTTTGCATCTCAATGGTCTTTGTTTCTATCTATCTTTTGAATTATATTTCTGTCATTTAGCCATCTCAGTCCTAGGTAGTACACTCATTTGGAGGCAAGATGGCACCTTGGCTTTTTGAGTTGTGAGAGTTGTTGCACTTGTTCTTTTTTGTCTTCATAGGCTTTTATCCGTTTCTTCAAACTTTGAAGTTGCTGACATTTGGATGGGTTTTTCTTCTTTTATCCTATTTCATTATCTTTAGGGTTTGATTGTAATATAATGTGAATTCATTTGACTGGTTTTGTTTCTGGAACATTTTGGGAGGTCACTGCTCAGCTCTCAACTCCTGAACTATTTCCTGATATACTAGATTATTAATTCTGCATATTCTTTTCTAATATGTGCATTCAATACTATTAATTTTCATCTAGGCACTGATTTTGCTGCATCCTGCATATTTTGGTAAGTTATATTTACTGTAGTAATCTTCATTTAGTTTGAAATATTTTTAAATTTCTCTGAGATGTATTTGACTTATGTGTTATTTAGAAGAAAGATGTTATTATCCAAATATTTGAGGACTGAAACTATCTTTCTGTTACTGATTTTTAGTTTAATTCCATCATGGTCTGAGAACACGTATTGTATCATTTCTATTCCCTAAAATTTGTCAAAGTATAATTTATGGCCTAGAATTTAGTCTATCATGCTGAATTTTCCCTACGTCATTGAAAAGAAAGTATATTGTATATTCTACTATTGTAGACTGAAGTATTCTATAGCTGCAAATTTGATACAGGTGATTGACAGTGCTATTCAGTTCAAGCATGTCCTTACTGTTTTTCTCCATTATAGTATTAGAATCTAGTTTTTCTCACTGCTATTATTATAGACTGATTACAATGGATTTACAGTCCGTATTACGGTCTATCTTGGTTAATAGTCTCTGTGGGCTTAAGAATACTGTATGAGTCAGCAATCCCATTACTGGGTATATATCCAAAGGACTATAAATCATTCTACTATAAGGACACATGCACACGAATGTTCATTGCAGCACAGTTTACAATAGCAAAGACCTGGAACCGACCCAAATGCCCGTCAATGATAGACTGGACAGGGAAAATGTGGCAATTATACACCGTGGACTAGTATGCAGCCATCAAAAACGATGAGTTCGCATCCTTTGTAGGGACATGGATGAACCTGGAAACCATCATTCTCAGCAAAGTGACACAAGAACAGAAAATCAAATACCGCATATTCTCGCTCATAGGCGGGTGTTGAACAATGAGAACACATGGACACAGGGAGGGGAGCATCTCATACTGGGGTCTGTCAGGGGGGAAAAGGGAGGGACAGCGGGGGGTGGGGAGTTGGGGAGTGATAGCATGGGGAGAAATACCAGATATAGGTGATGGGGAGGAAGGCAGCAGATCACACTGCCATGTGTGTACCTATGCAACAATCTTGCATGTTCTTCACATGTACCCCCAAACTTAAAATGCAATAAAAAGTATATATATTAAAAAAAAAAAAGAATACTGTATGGTACGTTCTGTTCTTGTTGAGTGGAATAGTCAATAAATGTTACTTATACCAAGTTAAATAATAGTGCTGTTTAGGTCAAATATATTCTTATTGATTTTCTGCCTGACTGATTCATCAATTATTTACTAAATGGGTGCTGAAATCTCCAAATATTAGTAAATTTGTCTATATCTCCTTTCAGTCATATCAGTTTTTATGTCATGCATTTTGATACTATATTATTTGGTGCGTGACCATTTAGGATAGTATGTCTTATTGGAGAATCGGCCACTTATCATTATATAATGGCCCCCATTATCTCCAATACACTGTTTTGTTCTGAAATCCATTTTTCTCTTGAAATTAGTATAGCTACTCCAGCTTTCTTCTGATTATTTTGATTAGGGTGAACATGAAATATCATTCTCCATCCCTGCACTTATGACCTAATTCTTGATAGTTAATGTTGGCTACTCATAGACATCATATAGCTGTGTTTTATTTTTTATCTATTCTGGCAGTATTTGTATTTCAATTGTAATATTTAGACTATTTCCCTTAAATAATCATTAATCAGATTAATATCAATCACATTTCTAACTCTTTTCCATTCATTGCATTTCTTTTTTTCCTATCCCTCTACTTTTTGATTTTATATGAACATTTTGTATGATTTCATTTTGTCTCTTAGTGTATCAGTTATCTTCTTTATAATTTGTTTTTTTCCTAGTTTTATAATATATTTGAATTAATATAAGACCACCTTCAATTAGCACTGTTTTTCTTAAAGTATAATATAGGTACTTTATAACAGAGTATCTTCAGTGCTTCCCTCCTATTCTTTGGAACATTGTTCTTCATTTCACTTAATCCATATGCTATAAACACTCCATACATTGTTATATTATTACCTCAAAAATTATTTTTTATTAAATACAAGTAAGAAAAATCAGATATTTTATTTAACATCTCATATTCTTTCTCTGATGTTCCTCTTTTGTTTATGCAGATCCAAGTCTCTGGCCGGTATCATTTTTCTGATGCCTGAAGAAAATCTTTTAACGTTTCTTACAGGAAGGATTTTCTAATGATCTTTACTTAAATTTTTTTGCTTGAAAAAAAATTATTTTTCTTTCACTTTTGAAAGATATTTTCATTTGCTATTGAATGATAAAATCGTTTCGCAAACACAATACATATTTTAGAAAATTCTCTTATTTCCATGGATTTTGAGGAGATGCCTAGTTTGACTGTTACCTTTATTTTTCTTGCCTACATCAAATAATCAAAAGGATCAAAATCCAGTTTGAAAGAGTCTATAAAGCTGAGAATAGACTTTTAGGTAGCACAGTCTCCAAAGGAATGGAGTCAGGGCTCTGAAATTAAAGTCTTTCGTATATATGCAAAAAACATGGAAATTTAATAGGATTATAACATTTTCTATACAAGGTTGACTTATGAGTCACAACAAATTAATTTGTTATACTTTGTTTTCTTTTCTGTACAGCTTTTTTCCATTTCCTTTCTATTTTAAAAGAGTGCATTTGATATTCTTTCTTATACAATGTGATTGTCATAAAGTCTTTGTGTAAAAGGAATAAGAGGAAAGTTAATCTATAATGAAGATCAGCCATAAGAGAGAAGACATCTTCCCTGGCATTCTTTAGTCTTTTACAACATTTTACAAAACCGTGTAGGTAAAGAACAAGGCTAATCTATAATAAGAGAAACTGATTACAGTGCCTGTTTACTTGACTCTGGCCCCATAATCACATTAAGGCTCAAAATATTTTAAAGTTCTAACAATTCAGATTTTAAATTATTGATTTTCATGTTTTATAGTAAATTGTTTTTCCTGTCATTTCTTTTAAGATTTTCCCATTGTCTTTGGTTTTCTACAGCCTGAGTATGTTTGCCTGTGTGTCCTTTTGTTTTTATTTTTAGGGGAGTGATTTTTAATCTGTTTGCTGTTTTCTGATCTTCTTGAATTTGTGGTTTGGTGATTGTCATTAATATTGAAAAATTTTCCACCATTATCCATTATTATTTTCTATTTATTTATCTTTTTTGAGACAGAGCTGTTGCCCAGGGTGGAGTGCAGTGGCATTATGTGGGCTCACTGCAAACTCTGCCTCCTGGGTACAAGTGATTCTCCTGCCTCAGCCTCCTGAGCGGCTGGGATTACAGGTGCACCCACCAAGCCCAGCTAATTTATGTATTTTTTAGTACAGACAGTGTTTTGCCATGTTGGTGTTGAACTCCTAGCCTCAAGTGATCCACCTTCCATGTCCTCCAGAAGTGCTGGGATTACAAGCATGTGTAATTCACCTTCCATGTCTTCCGAAAATGCTGGGATTACAAGCATGAGCCACAACACCTGGCCAACCATTATTACTTCTAATTACTCTTCTGCCTTGTTCTCTCTTTGCTTTTTGTAATATTAATTATGCATATATTACAACCCTTTGAAATTGCCCCACTGTTCTTAAATCTACTTGGTTCACTCTGTTTTTTGCATTTTGGTTTGAGAAATTTTCATTGAACTAACTTTATTCTCACTGATTATATTTTTGCTCCTGTTGTGTCTACTGAGGTGCTCATCAAAGGAACTCTTCACTTATTTTACGGTGTTTTTATTTTCTGGCATTTCCTTTTGAATTTTTCTTAGAGTCTTCATCTCTCTGCTTATGTTACTGGAAAGAGGTCCCTATCCTGACCCCAAGAGAGGGCTCTTGGATCTCGTGCAAGAAACAATTCAGGGCAGACCCATGGAGTAAACTGAAAGCAAATTTATTCAAGAAGTACAGAGATAAAAGAATGGGTACTACATGGACAGAGAAGGGCATTCCCAAAATCAAGAAGAGAAACGCTCCCATTTTGTTAGGTTCAGTGCTTGTTTATGTATAGACAACAAAGCAAAAAGATCATGGGGGATGTGTGTTCTACTACAAAGATTACTCACAAAGTATTGTTCATCTTTGTGTAGCTACTGACTTTCACAAGACTCTATATGGTTATCTTTAAAGTGAAACTTATTGTTAAATGAAGAATGCTTTGGCGCTTAAGATAACAGGATGTCCAGAAATTTCCTGAGTCTTTTAGGTCTAGGTGTGTTTAGTAAACATTATTGACATTTTCCCTTATTCATAAACGTGTTGTAACTAAGAATGTCTAACTCCTGGGAATGCAACAAAGCAGCTCTCAGCCTCATTTGATCCAGCCCTTACTCAAGATGGAGTCATTCTGATTCAAATGCCTCTGATACTTACATGGTTTCTCTTTTCTTGCATGTTTTCTATTCTTTTCATGAGAATTCTTAACATATTATTAATAGTTATTTTAAATTATTTCTCTGTTAATTTTGAAGTCAGTGTATCTGAATTTGGTTCTATAAATGTTTTGTTTTGTTTTTCTTGCACATTATTTTTTTCTTGCCTTTTGGCATGTCTTGTAACTTTTTGTTGAAAACGGATTGTATTTTATAGAAGAAGAGGAGCTAAGACAAATTGGCCTTTATTTTGCAAATGTATGTTAATAGGGCTAGAGGTAGTGCTGTATAATATTTGCAATATCCATATGTATCTTAAAACATCAAATTTTTCTTTTGCCCCTATTTTTGTCCTTCATCTTCACTTTGCAGTGTTCTAAGTATACTCATCACAGAAAATCTGTATCTTGCAACTCCTTAAGCTGTTATTCATAGTTATTATAATGGAAGCCTGTTGGTATGTTGGTGACATGTGGGAGAGGCAAGCCTTCCTATAATCTTATAATTAAATCTCAGTATTTTAATGGACCTATTTTTAGGGCTGTGATCTTCACATGTGTTAACTCCAGTGGTATAATATTCTCCCTTCTGCCCCTAACCATTCTCATTACTCCCTCCCTAGCTACAGCACTGCAGTCTGTCTATCTGATGGCCTAAACCTCAGTAACTACGTATTTTATTCACCATTCATAAGATAAAACACTAGAAGAGACTGGAGCGAAAAAAAAAACGCATTTCTCCTGATAGTATAAGACAATGTGAGAATCTTTCCAAAAAGCCAAGCTCTTGGCATATTTCACCATGATTACTTTTTACCTCCACTTTCTCCAATCATGAGGGAACTTTTTCCGGAGTTTGAACATTTGAATAGGTTAGGACTCCTGGCCACAAACGTGTGGGAGTTCTCCTAAGACTTCAGTCAATAGAAATTTCTCACTCTAATGGTAGTCCACACTCAGTCTCAGGAATTTGTCATTTACCATTGGAATGTCTATACCAGTTTAGGGCACCAGAGTTTTCTACTCCAGATAAAGGATATCTTAGTTGTGACTATCTAGATATGCTTATCTTTCCTCCTTTCCAGGTAAGACTATGCCCTGCAACATATTTCTTGTTGGGTTCATGAAAAGTTACTAGTTTTCAATTTTCCTAGATTTATCTTGAAGTAAGAATGGGAGTAAGACTAAGCACTTTACATAGTGAAGCTGAAACCAGAAGTTTGTTATCATTAGTTTTTATTTAAAATATATTTTTTTCTTTAAACTGTGCTTAAAATATTTCTGCTTTGAAATCCAGGTTCATTCATACATTGTTGCCTTCTTCTGCTTTTAAAATATTATATTTGAAGGGATATGGATGCATATATGTGCTTATTTATTGTTATATACCTGGTTAAGTTATGTGGATATTAAGGATTATTACCTGTTCAATAATTCAGAGTCTTCAATCTAGTGGAAAATGACACCAAACAAGGACTTTAAATATCATAGGAAAAACTGAGCTTTTGTCTTGGGCTTTTATTTCTAGTTTACCATTTACTCACAAGGTCATCTTGTGAAACGGAAGCTTTCCATGCAGAATTGCAGTGAAGTCTAAGTGATAACAGGTTAGTTAAAGAGCTTGTGTGAACTCAACTCAACTTACCTATTTCTATTAATATAAATTAATGTTATTGTCAGTCAGGAGTACAATTGCTTTAATGGGGATACTGACAGAACAGCATGGGTACAGAAGAAAGCGTGCCTTGTCCTGACTCATAAGATCAAGAAAGGTACAATGCAGAATGCGGAATATTTCTTTTCATGCTGTACCTGAAAGATGAGGATGAGTTTTCTAAGTACACATGTTTGGGAAAGGCTTCCTATGCAAAGAGAACCTTGAGTGCAAGGTATGCTTTACAATTTCAATAATACTACAGCATTTCCCAAATGTAAAGTAAAAACAACATAAAGTAAAAACATAAAGTGAGCAAAGATAAAGCTAAACAGAAAGCAGGAGCTAATAATGGTAAGCGTCTTAAATCCAAATAAGTTTAGATTTTTGTCTTAATGTATGGAACATTTTTATAGCAGAAAAGTGACAAAACTGGTTTCAATTTCAATGTTTATTATAGATCAGATTGAGATTTTTCATTAATCAGGAACTTCAGAAGATATTCAGAAGACAACCAATGACTAATCTAGAATGAGAATTAAGATGTATGCAGACGGGCCGGGCACAGTGGCTCACGTCTGTAATCCCAGCACTTTGAGAGGCCAAGGCAGGTGGATTATGAGGTCAGGAGATCAAGACCATCCTGGCCAACATGGTGAAACCCCATCTCTACTAAAATATAGAAAAACTAGCCGGGAGTGGTGGCGTGCACCTGTAGTCCCAGCTACTTGGGAGGCTGAGGCAAAAGAATTGCTTGAACCCGGGAGGTGGAAGTTCCAGTAAGCCAAGATGGGTCCACTGTACTCCAGCCTAGTGACAGAGGGAGACTGTCTTAAAAAAAAAAAAAAAAAAAAAAAAGATGTATATATATGAATTTTACATTAATAATCCCTTGAATTTTGAGCACTAGTTTCATGAATTCTCTAAAGTTTAGTATCATGCTTATAAAAGTAGGGAATGTAAAGTGTATCTTAAAAAGTTAAAATATACTTATTAAAATGAAGATTCTAAAGCATACATTAAAGAAGTAAATGAGTAATGTACACCAGATATCCTAAGCCAGCACCTACCTAACATAGTTCAGATTCTTCCCTGTTAGTGTCACTCATCAAAACTCAAACTTTATCAAGAGGAGAACAGAAGTTACTTGATCTTTCTTGCTGTATTTTCCAAAGATAACTCACAGTGTTCCCATATGGCTGATTCTTTTTAACTGCCTTTATTTTCATTCTGAAGTCATAATTTTTTATATTTTCTCTTCCACAACCTGTTACAAAAATTTTCAGTGACTTATTTTCCAGGTTATACATAGGAACACCTGGTCTCTATAGGCACCAGGGCAAAGATTTTGGAGCCAGTTGGCTTACATAAATGTAAGAAAACAGATAAAATCTAAGAGTGAAAGCATTTAGATGGCCTTTTAAATGGAAAAAAGTAGAGAGCAAGAGAAATCTGTTGGCAGCAAACTGAGAAGAAAAAAAATAATGAAGAAATTGTAGTATTTTCTACTACCTCCTTCGTGCTTCAATGACTTTACATTTTGTTTTATTGATGACCGTTTCAGACTGTTTCCACTTTTCTGAGAAACCCTTTACTTAACTGAAATATTTTGATCTTTTGCTCGCTCTTTCTCTTTCTTAAGACAGGCTCTCATTCTGTTGCCCAGCCTGGAGTGCAGTGGTAGGATTATAGCTCACTCTAAGCTCCTGGGCTCAAGCAATCCTCCAGCCTCAGTCTCCCAAACAGCTGGGACTACAAGTACACTGCACCACGTCTGGCTAATTTTAAGATTTTTTTCTTTTAGTAGAGACTTGATATGTTGCCAGGGCTGCTCTTATACTCTCAGCCTCAAGTAATCTTGCCTCAGTCTTCTGAGTAGCTAGGACTATAGGCATGAGTCACTGTGCCCTGACTAGTCTGTTCTTCTATAATGGCCATATTTTATAACTCTTCTACTATCTTCCTTATGTCAATTTTTCCTTCCATGCTCTTTCAATATCATTTACTGAGTTTCAGCTCTGGTCTAACAATTGAGCTAGCTCATTGGAAAATCATGTGAGGAATTGCAGTTTCTGCCTATATGAAGATCATAATCTAGTCGAGAAGAAAATCCCTCAAAACAAAATAAAAATAAATAAATACCTTTGACAGTCTACCAACATAGCAAAGTTTATAGTAGATAGAATATAATGTGTCTAATAGGGAATCCAAGCAGCATTTCTTGATTCCTCCGTGGGATAGGCTAAGTGCTATTTATATTACTTTTTTAAATCTTTATAATAATTCTATGAAATTATATTATTTTGCCTATTTACAATTGAGGAAAATAATGTCCCAGAGCAAGAAAGCTGTTAAGCTAATAGAATGAACTCCAGGATAGATGTCTTTGACTGCCTTAACTTTGAATTCCCTCTGCATAACAATATGCATAGGACATGCTAGCTCCCACATAAAATGCGTATTTTCTGAATGAATTAATTGAAACAATATGTTTTCAAAGTCAAAAGCCTAGAAATCCTAGAGGTGAGAAGTTCGTTGTGATTTAGGGCAAGAAGGAATGTGGGCAAAACAGAATTGAGGAAAGAGCTTTATTGCAGTAGTTGATCCTTGATTCTGGTATTCAGTAAATACATGCTTGCATATAAAGAGGCTCTTATTACACAACTGTATAAAAAGATACTTACTTGTTTATACCATTCATTAGACAAAAGTGTATAGTTATATAATGTCCTCAGGTATGTCAACAGCAATTTTGGCACTCCACATTTAGGTAATCTTGAAATATGATTTAGTTACAATTTTTGTTTTGGTGACAAAATATGTTTTCACCTTTTTCTTTTAACGAAAGTCTTAATTTATTTAAGATTTTTCAAGTGATTATTTTCACCTTGTGTGCTTTTTCCTTTTTTTTAATTACACCTTGTATCACATTTCTTATAAATTTCTTATATTGCATGCTTATGAAAACAGTGAGACTCAGTTTAATAGTTTAACTTTCTTTTAGAAATATAATTAACCCACCCTTATTTTTATTGTGTATTTATTTAAACATTGTTTTAAATACCAAATTATACCTAAAATTTAAAACTCAGGCATGAGATTTTCAAAAACAGCTGAACTCTTGAGCTCTGGTATCTGTCCAAAAAATTCATTTACTTATCATTAAGTTGGAGCACTATATTCATTCACTCCTAAAATAGTCGGTAAAATATAAGCCTCTATCGTTCCTTATTTTCTTTATCAAGGACATTGTAATTTGCCCATTTCAGTCTGTTTAAATTTACTCCAAGAAAGAAATCTGCTGAAAATGCCTTTAATCAAGCTGAACCATGTCTTACTTTTCTCGTCATTTTGATCCTACCAATTTTGGCACCTCACTTTTGCTTTCACTCTTTTATTTTCAGTATTTCTGCTCAAATTTCATCACCACTGCTACAAAACAAATTGTATTGTTACCATGACTACAAAGCAAATTATATTGTTTAATCACTTTTAGAGAAACTATTGGCTTTTTAATTTTTTTAAAGATGCTATTCCTATCCTTACCTCCAGGGCTCTTAAAAGCAGACAGAGTATTCTTATCTTTGGTAATTCATTTTGTATTGTGAATATCTTTTTATTATAATTGAAATTTATTATTTTCATAATCTATCAGCTTTTGCAGTTTTGCACGTGTTGATAGTGGCTATTATCAATGCATCCACAAAATAAGAGATAATTTGCAAATCATATTCTATGCTTCCTTGCACTTAATGTAATAATTCTATCTACTGCCAAACATTCATTTTTGTTCAAGCTAGCTCCCCTATGAGAACTTTTCCTTTCATGTAACTTAAATGTCTATTACTTAATAGACTCTCACTTACTGTTTTTTGAATTCTTGGAGATATAGGCAGAGACCACTGATAATTGACCTCATTATTCTTTACATGTACTTTTGAAATGTTGCCTGCTGTTCTCTAAGCAAGCACTTTTCGGTGTGTATTCTATGGGTCAAAGGTATCTTAAATACTGGGTTAGAAACAAAAATATTTTGTGGGCAAAGGAAGTCAGTAACTGCCAGAAAACATACCCTTTTTTTTTTTTTACATGGATATCAATCTATTAGTGATTCTAGGTTCATTTAACACAAAGAAGCATGTTTAACTTAAATTTCCTCAGTATTTCTTAATTTTCACTATAAGCTTCTTTTCTCATGGAATATTTCGTGAAAAAGTGCTTGGGAAATTACTAAATTTGCTCCTTTTTTGAATATTTTAACCATTTTGCCTATATTCCATGATTTGTTAATTTTATTACTTCCTTTAATGTTTTAGTTTCTATCTCATATTTTTTAAGAATTATGTTACAGGCTGGGTACTACATTCTAGTAAGGGTCAGATGAATATGAAGTAGAATAGTTAAGGCTTTCAGACTCTTACAGAACTTCACAATTTTAAAATATTCTATTATCATTTCACTTCTCTTTTTGTACTGAGGAGGAGTACAACCACATGAATACCAAAATAAAATGGTAGTTTGTATTTACCATAGTTTTTTCTTCTTGTTCTTTAGCCATCCAGATAAGGATAAATGCTTTCTTTTCTTCTTTAAAATCTCAAAGTTACATAATATAAAAATAGTATTAAGTCTAATTGTGTTAGTCCTCTATCACTACATTTTTTTTAAAGGGTTGAGTATTCCTGTGAGATTATAAAGGTTAGTATTTCAGTTCTTAGTTTTAAGAACATGAGAACAGCATAAAGTGTTAAGTGAGTTAGGCCAAAACAATTCTTTGATTCCTTTGGGTATCAGCTGGTGCTTAATCCAGTGAATTGTGCCACCTTTAGGCAAGGAACTAGCAGTTTTTCCACTGCAGATCAAGAATGACACATGTCAGCCAAAGGAAAGAATAAAAAATCAATGAAGCGTTTGACAGTTTGATATGCCCTATACTCTAATGAGTATTAAATGTCAACAAAACTCACAACAAAACAGTTGTTGGTTTCATTCTGATAATTTTATCTTCCCATATAAAGCAAAACAGATTATCTAAAGCAAAATAATTTGTATATAAAAAAGTGTTTTAAGGGATGAAAACTATCCTGTTTACTTCCTTAATACTCTACTTAACTAGAAGTGAAAAAATAGGTTTATGCCACCAAGTAAGTAAGTTCAAAAAGTATTCTTTCGGAGACTGAAAAGTCTTGATGGTATATCTCTATGTCCCCCATATGATAACTTATTTTTGTTGCATTTAGTGTGTATATCAGATGTAAGCATTGTATGGGCCTTTATTCATAGGACTTGACAGTATATCCCTCATACTGTACTGAACCACTCCTTTCATTTGTGTTATCTTTCTGAATTTAGATAAGTTAATGACACTCATTTCTTTAAAAAAATCATTTGTAAGACTCGAATGAATATGAAATAGATGGGCATTATATGGAGTGGCATTCCATACTCTTTTCAGCCTGCGGCCAATTTGCCTGTTCCCCAGCATCCTCAGTCTCTAACTACTGGCCACTTGCGTACTGTAGGATATTCGCGTTTGTAGGGTGTGCAGTGTACAGATAATCGCCTAGGTTGCAAGGTGAAGGAGCCCTGGAGTTGAGGAGTGTGATACTTCTCTTATCTCACCATTTCCTGCCTTATATTGCATTGAAATTTTTTGTCATTATATGAAACTGTTGTATTGTCTTACTTTACGGTCAGTTTTCCAATTTTTTGTTTTTGTTTTTTTGCCTGAAATGTATTTTCTGTCGTTTGTAATCTGACAAACTCATAGGCATTCTTTAAGATCCAGTTAAAACATTTATTCTCTGAGGACTAATGTGACACAGAATTTGTGATTGCTTGCTATGTATTCAGTCACTTGCCTGTAAGCCCTACTAGTGTGTATACTCCATGAAGGCAGAAATAGGTCTCTAACTATATTGCTTTCCTATTATTGTTATAACAAATTACTACAACTATAATGGCTTAAGAACACCACCAATTTATTGTATCGCAGTTCCAGAGGTCAGACGTCTGAAATGGGTGCTACTAGGCTAAAATAAAGGTATCATCAGGGAGGTAGTCCCTCTGGAGTCTCTGCAAAACATTCCATTTCTTTGTATTTTCCAGCTTTTAGAGGTTGCTCACATTCCTTGACTCATCACCTGTTCTGTTTTCAAAGTCAGCAGTGTGGCATCTTTAAATCTCTCTGTCTGATTCTGATCTTCTTTTACTTTTAGGACTGTTATGTGATTATATTCTGCCCACCTGGAGAATCCAGGCTAATTTGCCTAACTCCATATGCTGAATTTAACCATCTGCAAAGTCATTTTGCATTAACTTGTAATGTAAATAACATAAAATGTCACATATTCACAGGCTTTGTAAATTAGGACATAGATATTGAAGGGACATTATTCTGTGTAACAAACATATTAATCACATGCTTAATCCCAATATTTATTAATTGAAAGAATTTGTGAGACTTCTGGTTATTAGCATTTATGGTAGCCTTTTACTAGGTTGTGTGATTCTTGAGGCTAGCGTGTTTTCATTATCCCTCTGTTCTCATGCCTTAAGTAATACCTGTTACATAGTTAATTAAAAAAATAATACATTTCTTAAGAGAGGGACAACTAAGTTCTACCTTTAATAAATATAGCTAATTAAATATCTGTTTATGTATATAAAACAACACTTCCCAGAATTTTGCATTTTGAGTCTGTCAAATCTTATTTTAGATACAGTATCAGATCAGAAGGGGAAGTAGAAATTATTACACAGAGCTTAAAGCCTTTCATTTGGAATTGCTAGATTCTCTTTGATTCCCTTTTTGAGTCATTTTTAAGCTATTTTTTCATTTCTATTATCAATATTGGTGATGCTGATTCCAGTTCATAACTGTATGTAACTCAGGTTAGCACGGACTTGATAAAGCAGTTCTTATAAAAATAATCATATGAAAGTGATCAATAAAAATTAAAAGATCATAATAATATAGGGGAGAAATATATTCCATGACAATAATATCAATGATCTGAGTTTTCCAAATGGTTGCTGTATTTTACACTTCAGTTTTCCTGTGCTGGTACAACCTATGGGTCATAAGCAATGAATTATTTGTTTAAGAGATGCAGCTACAAGGTGTGCCAGAACAATATGATTAAATTACAGGGACTCTTTCCAGTCTTGCAGTGCGCAATCATGGCCATTATCACCTAAAACAGTATTTATTTTTCTCCTACTTTCAAATTGAGGAGTACATAAATGCTACAATATATCAAAATCTCCTTCCTCTCCTGACATGTTATGCAGTGCCAGGATGACAGTTGCTTAATATATAAATAGCTATTTAATTGTATTTTAAAATAATAGACTCTTATTCCTTCCTGTTTTCAACCTCTTTGCTTGTTTCATCTCGTATAAGCAACAGGGTACATTTCTTTATTTTAGCTAAGGAAACAATATTCATGATTTCCTTAATACATACCAAGTGCTACAGTCATCCAAAATGACATTTTATTTACTCCTGTAAACACATATATTTCGTACCATGTTTCTTGTTCTTCTACATTATCAAGTTTGAGTCAATCTGGCAACTCCATCTTTTCTTGGGAACTTCTGCATGTGTTCTATAAAGACAGCATTTTATTTGCTTATTTCATTTGGTGAACTTACCTTTTAGATTTAAATTTCTTGATAGGAAAGGTCATGTCTGCTTGTTATCATCACACTTTAAATGTTTTTAAGAGGAGAAACTGTAAAAAATAAAATAAAAATCAGGTTTTGTAAGTGGTTGCAAAATTCAGTCAATGGAAGAGTCCGAAGAATCATTCAGATTTTTAATTTCAGATAGACTCAGTGAGACAAAATTATCCAAAGGGGGTTTGAAAGTTTTACTTTTATTCTATATCTCTCCAATCACTTGGTTAAAGCTTAGTCTCAGGTCAATATACCTTTGCAGCTTCCTGTGATTTTGGTCATATCCATGAAGAGTAACATTTGTTTAAAAGCTTTCAGTAAAAGCTTAGGCAAGTGTGTCAAAGGAGAGAAATAAACACTTGCATTTGTTTTAAGCTTGTTTTTCTTATTGGACTATAGGGAGAGTTTATTGAAATAATATGTATTAAAATTGCGGTTCTTTGGTTTAAAATGAAGAACAAAGAATGAATTGTAAATATATAATAAGTATTATATTCCTAGCAATTGTGTCAAAATCATTAATCGAGATACATGTTATGATATTCATTGATTTAGAATATTTCTTGTCCATATTTTCTTCTTTGTTTTCTTTCCTCCTTCCTTTCCTTTCCTTTCCTTTCCTTTCCTTTCCTTTCCTTTCCTTTCCTTTCCTTTCCTTTCCTTTCCTTTCCTTTCCTTTCCTTTCCTTTCCTTTCCTTTTTTTTTCCTTTTTTTCTTTCTATCATAGCAAAATCTCTAGGGGATCAGGGTATAATTCAGAGAAGACTCTGAAGAAAGGAAAAAAATATTTAAAACAATGGTGGAAAAAGGCCTAATCTTTCTTTGAGTGTTCCAGATCAGAAAGAAGATTCAGGGTATTGGCAGTGAGTAGGGTGGGACCTAGGGTTATTCTTCCTGAATGTGTTGGATTCAAGATACTTCGGCAGGAGACTCAATTTGTAGGTTCAATGTTGACGAACAAAGGAAGCATCGAATACAAGTTTTGCCCAGGTCTCTAGAAATCTGATCATTCTTTAGGTCCTATCCTCATGGACTTGAGCTGATATAACAAATATACCATAACGTAGGTGGCTTATAAAACACAGAAATGTATTTCTCTAAATCTAGGAGCCTAAGAACAAGATGAAGGTACAGTAAATTTGATGTCCTGCGAGTGCCCCACCCTCATAGATGGTACCTTCCTACTGTGTCTTCACATGGTGGAAGTAGCAAAAAAGCTTCCTTGGGCTTCTTTTATAAGGGCTCTAACTCCAAACCTATGATTTAATCACCTCCCAAAAGGCTCAACTTCTTAGTATCATCACCTTGGGGTTATAACATGGGTTTTGAAGGGACAAACATTCAGACAATAGAAGATTATTTAAATATTCTTAAGGAGCTTGCATTTCTCATGGTGCAGCCTTTAACTCACCAAATCTTTATTAGTTGTTTCCAACGGCACCATTTGTTGTAAAAAGTACTAACTGCTCAGTTTATTCGTCGGGACTACAGCTCTGTCCTTCTCATCTCTCTGATCTCTGTAACTCTCTTAAGGGCAAGGGTGGTTTAAGTGGAAAAAGCTGTCTCCAACATGTGGTATAACTGTTAATCCTCCATAATCAGAAGCATAGAAACTATAATTTATTCATGCAATTCCAGTAAGCAGTGAATCTATCCTATTACATACACTGACCAGTTGACTGATACAGCATTCACATCATAACATTACATATGTGAATTCCTCTGCTTTCTTTTTCATGTTTTCTTTTATTTTTTCTTTTATTTTTTATAGCATTTTAGGTTTTGGGGTACATGTGAAGAACATGCAAGATTGTTGCATATGTACACACATGGCAGTGTGATTTGCTGCCTTCCTCCCCATCACCTATATGTGGCATTTCTCCCCAGGCTATCTCCACAACTCCCCACCCCCTGCTGTCCCTCCCCTATTTTCCCCCAACACACCCCAGTGTGTGTTGCTCCCCTCCCTGTGTCCATGTGTTCTCATTGTTCAACACCCACCTATGAGTGAGAACATGCGGTGTTTTTCTGTTCTTGTGTCAGTTTGCTGAGAATGATGCTTTCCAGGTTTATCCATGTCCCTTTGGAACTCTGGTCCCTCCTTAATTACCTTCCTCTCTGAGATTCAGGTTAGTGATGACGGTAGGAGTAAGGGACCTGTATAACAAACAGAAATATGAAATGATTCACCTGTGATTAAGCGTAAAGAAAACATAAATTTTACTATATGGACTTCCTAAAGGCAGCCTAGAGTAGTGGTTGAGCATTCTCTCTGTGAACAGAAATAACAGACTTTGAATTTTATTGTAGCTGCTAATTGGCTGTATTACCTTGTTCTTTAAAACCATGGGCCCCAAAATGGGGAACCTACAGTATCTCACAGAGTAGGCATTATAACTCGAGTTTAATGAGAAAATTTACATAGAGTGTTTTTGATGACTTATCCATAGTAAGTGATTCATAAAAGACAACTACATGAGGAAAAATGTTGCTTTTCCTGGGAGTGCTTGTCTGCTAATAAAAAGGGCAAACTTTGATTGCCAATGGAAGCCTGGGCATGTTATTTTAAGCATTCGATGGGAAAGAAGAGCTTTGGAAGACCTGCAGCCTATAGCTTAGATCCATGCCTATTCTTTTACTGAGTAGAAAACCTATATTTCACTGAATATCACTGATCCTAAGACCCTATAGTTCAGAGACACTTGAGGATCTTCAGGGACCAGCAAATAATTGTGCTTTCTTTTCCCAGTTCTATATCTGCACCACCCTCACAAGTTAAAGGGCAAAAGGAATTGTCACTTACTTTACTCACATGTTCAGTAGATGAGAGAGGGAACACAGTTTTGCACAGATCTCTTACTTGTTTTTAGCTTCTGTTAACTCTTGTATGGTCCTTCTTAAAGATTAGCACAATAAAAACTATTTTCCTCTGGCTTCTAATTGACTGTGACTGATACTCTTATTAACTTTTCTTCAAAAGTATTCACCAGTGTTGGCACCTGCAACACTCCCTGCCCTCACATCCTGTGATATCAATGAAGCATACAGTCTTTTTCATGCATAGCAGCCAAAAACTCTGAAGACTTTGATGAATTCTTTTTACCGCCTTTTTCAGCCTGAGTTACTGGCTTTAAGAGCACAGTGTATTATGTGGTCTTTTTATTTCTGTGACTGAGATTTCTTAGATTATATAGATATTCATTATATATTTTTTTCTCACAACCTACTCCTTAAGCTTACCCTCCACTCATTTGGCAGAAGTAGGCTGTATTTTTCAACTTCTTGTCTTTTTTCTTTTTGGTAAGCTTCATAGCATTATTTTACTGAGGATGTGAGCTCATGTGCAAGAGTCTCATCTCTTCTTCCTGAGGATAAACTGCCTTCAGGTATACCGTGAAATGTCTGCTTTTCCAAGAGTTTCAGAATTCCACTTTAACTGTATATGACTTCATTTCATTAGAAACATAAATTCAGTATAAGCATTGCTTTTCCCACTTATATGGAGGTTATTGCATAATTTGTGTACACACTGGTCCCATCTGATAATTTTCAAATCTCTACAGCAAGTGGGATATTATGTAATTTATATTTTTATGCCCTATAATACAAAACACATTTCTTGCCCAAAAGAATAAATAAATATTTTGTTTTGTTTGAAGGAAATTTCTGCAGTCTCTGAGAAGACACCAAGTCTATTTAGTGGAGGCAATTCCTTGACCATTGGTTTACAGCAAAAATTAAATGAGCAATCTTGATTTAGATCTTTACACATTTATCCTAATTTTTTTTATTAGTGAAATATCTAGTATTTGTTTATTAAAATTTTTTGTTTCTTGTTGTTTTTTTAAGTGGGTTTTTTTTGGGGGGGGAGGTTGTTTTTGTTTGAGACAGTCTCACTGTTGTCACCCAGGCTGGGGTGTAGTGGCACAATCTTGGTTTACTGCAATCTCTGTCTCTTGGGTTCAAGCAATTCTCATGCCTCAGCCTCCTGAGTAGCTGGAATTACAGTCATGAGCCACCATACTCAGCTAATTCTTATATTTTTAGTAGCCATGCTGGCCAGGCTAGTCTCGAACTCCTGGCCCCAAGTGATGCTCCCACCTTGGCCTCCCAAATTGCTGGGATTACAGGTGTTAGCCACTGTGCCCAGCCTAATTGAAATGTTTTCAGAAAAGATATATTTAACTTCTCCAAAGTTTACAGGGGACTATGTTATTTTATTTTATTATAATCCCAGGCCTATTGGAAAGAAATTTGGACCCTGGAGTTGAAGAACAATAAATAGCCATCTTTCCTCTCTTAGTTATGTAACTCTCAAATTCTATTTTATCTGCATATTGGTAATTATATAACAGGTGTAAATTTGGATGAATTTTAAACCTGAATGGGCCCAAGTGTGGCCACATGTTGAGTGGCATTGAGCAATTTCCAATGCCTCAGAGATTGATTCAGCACATGCAAAGTGGTGGGTGATAACACTATTTCTCCATAGCATTGTCATGAAGATAAAATAATATAATGCATATGAAAGTACTTTCTAAAGGATAAGACCCAATTCAAGTGTAAAATATTATTATAATTTTTGGCTTGCAAAATAATACAACATCCAAACTTTGAAACTCAATTTAAATGCAATGGATAAGCTGTAATTATCTGCATAGTTGTTACTTAGTCTGCTGAAAGGGTTATAAAATCAGAAGTTTTATATCTTTTGAGGAAAAATTGCTAAATGCAATTTCTGTGTTCTAACAGGATCTGTATACATGGATTATTAGCTTACAGTATGAATTTCTGGTAATTTTGACCTATTTAGAAATTTGTAACTACTAGATTTTGAATGTTGAATTAGCATTTTTAATTACGCATTGAAATTCAGTTAGATCTCAAGAATTATGGTGGTCTGAAAAACATTAATGCTTTTGGAACATGCAGAAAATTGAAGCCATAAGTTTGAAGTCTTCCAGAATTTATAATCCCTGGTTCTTAAATTAGTCAATCAGATAAATTTATAGAACAGAATTATGTTCCTAGCAAATAATTTCTTCATTTATCTTAAGGAATAGGAGGAAAAAAATTTGATGTCATGAAAAAAGGAATGGATTTTCTTCAGAGAACTCCAATTTGAGTTTTAGCTCAACCACACTTGAGTTAGGGGATTCATATCTAGGCAAATACTTTAGCCCTATGAGCTTCAATCTACTCAACTATCGGATCATTTACAGGAATCAAGTGAAAAAATATGTATTGACTGAGTCCATGTTTGTATGTATGTGTATGCATAATTTAACATTCAAAGATATAGACAGAGTAATGTTTTCCACTGAGGAAACTGACAAAGAGAAGCTACATAATATAGGTTTACATATTTTAAAAACTGTTGTACAAAGCCGGGTGCGGTGGCTTATGCCTGTAATACCAGCACTTTGGGAGGCCGAGGCAGGTGGATCACCTGAGATCAGGAGTTCAAGACCAGCCCAGCCAACATGGTAAAACCCTGTCTTTAAAAAAAATAAAAATTAAAAAATTAAAAAAAAATAAAAATAAATAAATAAATAATAGTTGTACAGAAAAAACATCACAAGTATATCCATGTTTGAGGAATGTTATAGGAGAGGCAGGGATTGGCTGAAGAGGAAAGAGAATAGGAAGATATAAGCCTGATAATGGAGGGTTTTACAAATAGTGCTAAGAGAACGAGACTTTATTCATTATAAGATCGTGAGGATTTGAAAAGTTTTACACAGAAAATAAGAATGGTGATATTTTTATTTTCATGAGATCTGATATAAGCCACAAAGTTGTATTTTAAAGTAAAACACACTTAACATTACTTCTCTGTTTTAAAACATATATTATTGTCCACCTGAACAAAAAAAAAATGGAAGCCTTGAAAGATCAAAATGATCTATAAGTAAATTGCCTGTTTGCCAAAAAAAAAAACTAAAGAAAGACAAAATCCAACATCCAACAATGTAAACTGATAATATCTAATATCCATTGGAAAAAATCACTAATATGAGAAAGGAAGACAAAAATATGACTCATAACCAGTGGATAAATTAATTAATAGAAGCAGACTCAGAAAGTCTGGGATAGAAAAGTGTTAGTTAAAGATTAAAGGTGCTATTTCAAGGATTTAAAGATCATGAAGAAAGTATATGTTTACACAAATTGTGGTTTATGAATACTGGAATCTCAATAAAAATAAGTAAGAAAATGGTGCATGTAGCCTGGATGTGTCTTAAAACCATTATGCCAAGAGAGAGAAACCAGGGAAAATAATATATTCTATATGATTGTATTTTATTAAATGGTAGAACAAGATAGAAATGATAGAAGGTAATCCATAGCCAGGGTTCTCAACTAGAGGCAATGTCTGGCAAAGTCTGTAGTCATTTCTGGTGGTCACAACTAGAAGTGTGGGGTAAGAGTTCTGCCATCTCATAGGTATAGACCAGGGATGATGCCAAAAATCCTACAGTACACAGGGAGGCATCCCGCTCCCCCCAACAAGAAGTTACTCAGCCTAAAATATTAATATTGCTGAATATGAGAAACCCTAGTTTACAGTGATGGGGAAAAAAAAAAGTGATTTTCTTCAGGTAGTGGTGGAGAGAAGATGGCTGCAAAGGACAAAAGGGAACTTCCGTGGAGCCCTGAAAGTGTTTTAATAGGAATCGTGGTTAAAAGGGAACAGATGTTTGTCAAAATTCAAAGTTTATTCTTAAAATGAATGTAATCTGTTGTATATAAATACTTCTTATATATATACAGCGTAGGTATATACTGTATATATTAATATATGTTATGTGTTTAGTTTGTAAATTATGTGTGTGTATAAAATACAAATACATGCAATGTCTCTATAACTTAGAATAAAATCTAATCATGTATTATGATATATAAGGAGATATTACTGATCTGGCCTTTACCTACCATTCCCATCAAAGCTATCCCTCTCTGTGCCTTTCTCAGTATCATCACGTTCATGTTCCCTGAGCATGACAAACCCTTTCCTCACTGCTAGCAGCTGCCACTGCTGTGCCCTGTGCCAGGAATCCTCTTTCCCATCTCATCACTCCAAGCTCAGGAAAATAATGTCAGCTCCTCAAAAAAATCTTTCCTGG
This sequence comes from Alouatta palliata, assembly GCA_004027835.1. Taxonomy (NCBI): domain Eukaryota; kingdom Metazoa; phylum Chordata; class Mammalia; order Primates; family Atelidae; genus Alouatta; species Alouatta palliata. The sequence continues at coordinate 1,913 of PVKV010019802.1, read as the reverse complement.
CAACTTTCTCATGTGCTTTTCTGATTTTTCTTTATCTTAGAACACTATTAATGCAGGATATTTCCCTGACCCCTTCACAGGACTTGTGACATGGGTGCCTCATTTACTTAACACGCCCCTCTCAACTCCTCATGGGAAAGAGTGCCTGAGTAAACAAGGTGGGAACTGGAGTGCACAAGTGCTGGAACTGGCTGGCCGTTTTGGCACTGGCAGGAGCAAACTCCGCTAATTCAGACCTGCTGTGTTCCACCCTTTGTGAACAGGAAAGTGCAGGTGAGAGGGTGCAGGAACCGGAGCAAGTCCTTTTGGGCACTAGCAGGGGACCACATGTGTTAACAACTCAATGGGCCTGCAGCTGCCCTCCACTAGCGAGGGCAAAGGGCCAGTGTTGACAGGCTTTTATATCCTGACTCATGGCTTTTGAGCTCTTGTTACGACATCCAGGAAAAATGAACTCACATGAACAAATGGAAGGATAGTAAATACAGGGGATTTTATTGCTGATGAAAGTGGCTCTTAGTGGGAAGGGGAGCTGAAAAGGGGAGAAGTCGGGTGGGTAACATTTCCTGAAGTCTGGCCATGTTTGTCTGGATTCTTCTCCTAAGTTATGCCATCAAGCTGTCCCTCTGAAGTTAAGTTGCTTCTCTCTGATGTCCAGCTACTTCTCTCTGTCAATTAAGTCTGGGGTCTTTATAGGCACAGGAAGGGAAGAGGCAGGGGCCATGAGTGTTTTAGGAAAAGGCAACATTTGAATGGGAAAACAGGGATAGAAGTTCTCACTTTGGGCTGTGGTCTCAGGCTTTTCAGCTTGAGGGTGGAGCTTTCCTAGGGACCTGGAGCTGTATGACTGGAATTTCTCTGCCTCCTGTCCCTGTCACCATCACATAAAAATTAGATTTGTAAAGGACAAGGCTAAGTGAAGGGGGAAATTTAGGAAGATGACATCATAGTTCATGTGAGAAATAAAGAGTCCTGAGTTAAGAGGAAGCTATAAACTCTAGTTAACTGCCTGCTTGGCCAGGCCATCTACTACCTGAATTATTTCCTTCCAGCGTCCCACCTAATGGGAAAATGAGTCCAATTCAACTTAGTAAGCATTCACTGAGTGCACACTGTTGCATATTTTTGGCATGATGATAAATGCTGCTTAAAACATTTGATATGGTTTAGCTCTGTGTCCCAACCCAAATCTCATCTCAAATTGTAATCCTCATGTGTTGAGGAAGGGACCTGGTGGGAACTTACTGGATCATGAAGGTGCTTTCCTCCAGGCTCTTCTTGTGATAGTGAGGAAGTTCTCACAAATCTGATGGTTTAAAAGTGGCAGTTTCCTCTGCACTCCGTCTTTCTCCTGCCACCATTTAAGACATGCCTTGCTTCCCCTCCCCCTGCTGCCATGATTTTAAGTTTCCTGAGGCCTCCCCAGCCATGTGGAACGGTGAGTCAGTTAAACCTTTTTTGTTTATACATTACCTAGTCTCAGGTAGTATCTTTATAGCAGTGTGAAAAGGGACTAATACTGTATTGTTCTCTATATGTATTACAGTATTAGCTAGCAGCTTTTCTATTTGGTCAGCTATTGTTACCTGCTGAATTCCAAAGTCTCAAAATAACTGTTGGCTTTAATAAGCTTCATACATCTGTAGATGATAGAAAATGCTGCATAGCTGTGTATTGTAGATAGTATTGGCTAAGCATAAAGTGAGTTAATGTTAACTTACAACCTTTTACATCTGTTTGTAGGGAAAGGCTGATGCTAAATATTTGTAGGACCTAGAATAATCATATAAATAGAAGCAACATAATTGTTTGCTAAATATATAAAAGTTATAAATCAAATTAACAACTTATTAAATATCTTGCATGCTGTATCTTGGAACATGTATCATGATGACTTTAAAATATGCAAAGCT